>JARQOC010002313.1:0-26927 GCA_033576535.1 Allobates femoralis
ATATTGTGGAACACCCAGGTTTCCTTTTATTGGGCTCACCTGACACTCTAATTATCACAGTTATCTGAGATTGATTTCAGTGATCCAAAGAACCCTGAGACACAATAACATCAATGGATTTCATTGACTATAAAAAAACACCCTATGACACTTAAAATCAATTTGCATAAAAATTTGGAACATGGTGTATATACAGGGGCCATATTTGGCATTTATGCTGCCCTAGGTGCTCTAAGTGTGACGTCCCCCTACTGGAAAATCAGAGTAAGGGTATGTGCAGACAACAACTTTTTCCAGCGGATATGCTCCGTTACGCAACTTAAATGTACTAAATAAACTCTAAAAAAACTGAAAAAAATGCCCCGCAGTGTAAAAATTACTTGCTGATCATATGTTCAGTATTTCAAGCTTCAGGTTTCAAAAGATGTGAAGCAGTTGAACGAAGTGACATAACCATTCTTCATGTGACCGCTGCTTGAAAGCTCCCAAAAGATGTAAAAAAATTATTGAAAAGAAGCAAAGAAAGCAGCTTTAGCACAAAACTCACCTGTGTTTCATGAAGCGTCTTCTGCCTGAAAAACCCAAGAAATTCACAGACATTGAAAAAGCATCATGTGCCCATACTTTAGATAGCAGTTAAGCCCTCCTATACAAAGTAGACTAAAGTACTCAGAATCTGCTAATATTGACATTCGGCCCATAGAGTAATGTGTATGGGTGTCTCTGACTGATTATGTTCGAGTAGATAAGGATGGCAATATAGCTGCCAGACAAATGATCAGACAGGTGTCTATATGTATGGGGGCATTAGATAAACACTTGTTAAGCTGAGAGATATGGCCTAATTGAGATGGCTGTACAGTATTATCCTGGAGGCTTAAAGAGTCCGTAGTGAGCATGTACTGTATCATTTCTAATCAATTTAATGATTCTGATATTTTCATTGATAAATCAACAGAAGCACCGTCAGTGCATGACTACTTTATCAAAACCATTATCTGCACCTAAATATGTGACCACAACCATCATCAGTACTAAAGTACATTACTAAATCCATAATCAGTACATGACACCACAACACTAATCAGTATAAGAATGCACCAACAGAACCAGTCAGTACATAACATCAACAGCACAGTCATCAGTACATAAATACAGCACCAGAACCACTGTCAATATATTAATACATCACCACGGTTAGTACAGTGATCACTTTCAATGTTAGGTTATCCCCTAGTGTATAAACTTGTATTGCATAATACAACTCCAAGCATTTCCTTAACAATGGTAAGGAGATGATTAGAGTTGTTGTTATGACCAGCCATCTTCAAACTATGGGGAATACAGGAGGCACAGTACTGATTACTTTCAGATAGCAGCATGTAAGGAGTAATAAAGAGGTGGTTAGAAGGCAAAGCAATTTTTATTCTAAATCCCTATCTATACAGTGCTAAAATCTAAACTAATTTCTAATATACTTGCATTAATAGTTCCCTAACCACACTGTTTTTCTCTCTTTTTTATATACTTCCTTTTTGATGACTCTTGGTTTGAGAATCCCAGTGAATGCTGGGATACTGAAATGAAATGTCATGAGGGGTCAGAGGCTGCAGTCACTGCCGAAGCCTCTACCACAGCTTGAAATGAGGTTTTATCAATGTCACTCATTTCAGGTGCTGGACTCGCTCCTACGTTATGTGCACTGTCCAATTTGCATAATGACAGAACACACTCGCTTTTGCCAACTAAGATCAGAAGTAATGAGCAGGCACCAGTGTCAGAATCTCAGGCGTGCTGAGACGAGCATCATCCCCCAAAAGTGATGTCACTGGTCTCCATATGACTGTTATCGTGACACCACTATGGTGATAGCTCGTTACAGCTGATCTGAGGTGGCAACAGATGGCGTTCACTGTCATTGTGCTCATTGCACACCTTCCAGGGACTAGCCAAGCCCCAAAATCGAGTGTCACTGATGACTCTTTCTTTCTGCCCCCTGATGACACTTTGTTTGAGTATTTCAGTATGCACCATGAACTTGGATTCTCAAATGAAGCGTCATCAAAAAGGAAAGAGAAAAAAAATAGAAAAGCAACTAGATAGTGTGGTTAGGGAATAATAGGGAATTTTTTATTCAAATATATTAGCAAACAGATTAGATCATGGCACTTAATAGATAGGCATTTAGAATTAAATTTATTTTGCCTTAGAACCACCCTTTTACTTTTTGGAAATATCTTGTTTTAGGTCCAATAATTTGTAGTAGATTGGTGAAACAATGTGTCAGCTGCAAATTAGTACGAGATTTCAAACTTCGGCACTTACATGCCAACGTTTGAATGCTCTTCGGGTCCTGTCACCCATATTAGCCTTTGGCAGCATTAAGGCAGCACTACACTATGGTAACGCTGTGCTAATGCTGCGGTAATGATGATCTTTGCCGGATCTGCCATGGCGTAGGCCACAATGCTAATGTCTATCAGGGACCAAGTGTCTTTCGGTCCGCGCCGCTGCTCCAATGAGTATCAAAAAACACTGGAGTGCTTTGAAACAAGATATCTTCAGTTTTATTTTCCAACGCGTTTCGGAGCTAACACCCAGCTCCTTCCTCAGGGAATGACCTGAGGAAGGAGCTGGGTGTTAGCTCCGAAACGCGTTGGAAAATAAAACTGAAGATATCTTGTTTCAAAGCACTCCAGTGTTTTTTTATACTCATTGGAGCAGCGGCGCGGACCGAAAGACACTTGGTCCCTGATAGAGTTTCACCCCCACATTGTGGAAGTGTGGTCCCGGCTGCGGCTGCTGTGTTTGAGCGATCAAGCTAGTTGTGGGCTTCACAACTAAATCAGGTGAGCAGTTTTCATACTGTATGGGATTTGATTCCTATTGAGGATAAGACCCTATGCGCATTCTCATTTTATAGATACAATGCTAATATGGCCCTAGCCTATGATTTTCTTCTACATCTGCTCTACTCTGTGTTCTTTCCTGTCTCATGATTGGCACTTTTCTCAGATCTTTTTTCACAGATCTGCTCAAAATTAATGACCATAAAACATAAAATAATTTCTCAAACATCTAGTTACTCTTTAAGGTGCATGTACACTGCATCTGATTATTGGTCTACCTAAACAAGCTGTCAATCACCCAATGGAGGAGCAAAACAGTTGTTTGTATAATGACATTTTTTAAGCTTAAAAGTGAGGGTCACCCACAAAATGCCAATTACACTGCATAAACATTCTTAGTAGGAAACACAACCTTATAAGAATCAAATCAGCTGTATACAGTTTACCTTAACATTTGCTGAAAAATACATGCTTTTTTAATATGCATATGAGGGAACACTTGGCATGGCCTATGCCTTGGTCCACTGTTATGCCCTGATATTTTGCATATTATTGTCTTAACTGACAGCTGGTTGTTGAAAACAGAGAGTGTCACCATTGACAGTGCAGGTGTGCACAGAATGTGGCTATGGGCATGCTCTGATGTGTGGTTCCTGCCTGTCCATGGATCCTGCCCGTCCGTGGTCACCGTTCGATGCAACTGGCAGTGTAGTGAGCAAGTTCAGGGAAGGAGAGCACCAGGTGAGGTACACATGATGTGTGCTCACTTAGGCCCTTTTCACATCTGTGCTTGGCTGCATTTTGCTTGTAGTGCGCTTACATTGCATTAGCGCTTGCAAACGCAAGCAAACGCAATTCAAATGCAATTGAAATGCATGCGCTGATTCATCCATTATTCCCTATGGGTGAACGCATGCAAGCGCAATGCCAAACGCAACTGCAAAGTGCGGTTGCGTTTGAACGCATGCATTTTCTGTAGTGCACAGAAAACATCGCCGGCAGGTAGTTAGTTCCCCAACCAGTCAACTTACATAGTATGTTATCACGTTCCTGTGAGGGTAATAACCTACTTTACACAAGCCGATATCTGTGCCAGACCTATACAAAGCCATGCATGTGTTTGGCTTTGTACCCCTTTTCCCTACTGTGCCCCCATGGGTTACCCCATTTTCCATACTTCTTTCCCAGCAGGCTCCTTACCCCCCATGTGGCCTCCCATGTTTTATACTGCTTCTCCCCCATGCAGCCCCCTTATTTCATACTGCTCTCCCCCATATTTGGCTTCCTGTTTCATACTGATTCTCCCCCATCTAGCCCCCATTTCCTACTGCTTCTCCCTGCATGTGCCCCCCTGTTTAATACTACTTATCCCCCAATGTGCTCCCCCATTTCATATTGTTTCTTCCCCCATGTGCCCCCCTTGTTTCATATCGGGTAGTCTAGAATCCATATGTAGTTTATTTACTAATAGTTAGGGGAGTGCGGTGAAATGAATTGTGTGTATACAGGTGGCTCAGTGGGTAGCAGAGTATACGGTGGCTCAGTGGTTAGCACTGTATATGGTGGTTCAGTGGTTAGCACTGTATGGTGGCTCAGTGGTTAGCACTGTATCCGGTGGCTCAGTGGTTGGCACTGTATATGGTGGCTCAGTGGTTAGCACTGTATACGGTGGCTCAGTGTTTGGCACTGTATATGGTGGCTCAGTGGTTGGCACTGTATATGGTGGCTCAGTGGTTGGCACTGTATATGGTGGCTCAGTGGTTGGCACTGTATACGGTGGCTCAGTGGTTAGCACTGTATACGGTGGCTCAGTGGTTAGCACTGTATACGCTGGTTCATTGGTTATCACTGTATATGGTGGCTCAGTGGTTGGCACTGTATACGGTGGCTCAGTGGTTAGCACTGTATATGGTGGCTCAGTGGTTAGCACTGTATATGTTGGCTCAGTGGTTAGCACTCTAAATGGTGGCTCTGTGGTTAGCACTGTATATGGTGGCTCAGTGGTTAGCACTGTATGGTGGCTCAGTGGTTAGCACTGTATGGTGGCTCAGTGGTTAGCACTGTATATGGTGGCTCAGCGGTTAGCACTGTATGGTGGCTGAGTGGTTAGCACTGTATATAGTGGATCAGTGGTTAGCACTGTAATGGTGGCTCAGTGGTTAGCACTGTATACGGTGGCTCAGTGGTTGGCACTGTATATCGTGGCTCAGTGGTTAGCACTGTATACGGTGGCTCAGTGGTTGGCACTGTATATGGTGGCTCAGCGGTTAGCACTGTATGGTGGCTGAGTGGTTAGCACTGTATATAGTGGATCAGTGGTTAGCACTGTATATGGTGGCTCAGTGGTTAGCACTGCATACGGTGGCTCAGTGGTTGGCACTGTATATGGTGGCTCAGTGGTTAGCACTGTATACGGCGGCTCTGTGGTCAGCAGAGGACGGCGGCTGTGTGGTCAGCAGAGGACGGGGGCTCTGTGGTCAGCAGAGGATGGGGGCTCTGTGGTCAGCAGAGGACGGGGGCTCTGTGGTCAGCAGAGGATGGGGGCTCTGTGGTCAGCAGAGGACGGCGGCTCTGTGGTCAGCAGAGGACGGCGGCTCTGTGGTCAGCAGAGGACGGCGGCTCTGTGGTCAGCAGAGGACGGCGGCTGAGTGGTCAGCACAGGATTGAGTGGTCAGCACAGGATGGAGGGTCAGTGGTCAGCACAGGATGGAGTATCAGTGGTCAGCAGAGGACGGGCGGCTTGTGGTCAGCAGAGGACGGCGGCTCTGTGGTCAGCAGAGGACGGCGGCTCTGTGGTCAGCAGAGGACGGAGGCTCTGTGGTCAGCAGAGGACGGCGGCTGAGTGGTCAGTACAGGATTGAGTGGTCAGCACAGGATGAGGCTCAGTGGTCAGCACAGGATGGAGGCTCAGTGGTCAGCGCAGGATGGAGGCTCAGTGGTCAGCGCAGGAAGGAGGCTCAGTGATCAGCGCAGGAAGGAGGCTCAGTGGTGAGCGCAGGAAGGAGGCTCAGTGGTGAGCGCAGGACGGAGGCAGATTGGTGAGCGCAGGACGGAGGCAGAGTGGTGAGCGCAGGACGGAGGCAGAGTGGTGAGCGCAGGATGGAGGCAGAGTGGTGAGCGCAGGATGGAGCAGAGTGGTGAGCGCAGGATGGAGGCAGAGTGGTGAGCGCAGGACGGAGGCAGTTTGGTGAGCGCAGGACGGAGGGTCGGTGGTCAGGGCAGGACGGAGGGTCGGTGGTCAGCAGAGGACGGCGGCTCTGTGGTCAGCATAGGCGGCGGCTCTGTGGTCAGCATAGGCGGCGGCTCTGTGGTCAGCAGAGGACGGCGGCTCTGTGGTCAACAGAGGACGGCGGCTCTGTGGTCAGCAGAGGACGGCGGCTCTGTGGTCAGCAGAGGACGGCGGCTCTGTGGTCAGCAGAGGACGGAGGCTCTGTGGTCAGCAGAGGACGGCGGCTGAGTGGTCAGTACAGGATTGAGTGGTCAGCACAGGATGGAGGCTCAGTGGTCAGCACAGGATGGAGGCTCAGTGGTCAGCACAGGATGGAGGCTCAGTAGTCAGCGCAGGAAGGAGGCTCAGTGATTAACGCAGGAAGGAGGCTCAGTGGTGGAGCGCAGGACGGAGGCAGAGTGGTGAGCACAGGACGGAGGCAGAGTGGTGAGCGCAGGACGGAGGCAGAGTGGTGAGCGCAGGACGGAGGCAGAGTGGTGAGCGCGCAGGACGGAGGCAGAGTGGTGAGCGCAGGACGGAGGCAGAGTGGTGAGCGCAGGACGGAGGGTCGTGGTCAGGGCAGGACGGAGGGTCGTGGTCAGCAGAGGAGGCGGCTCTGCGGTCTGCAGAGGACGGCGGCTGTGTGGTCAGCAGAGGACAGGGGCTCTGTGGTCAGCAGAGGACGGGGGCTCTGTGGTCAGCAGAGGACGGGGGCTCTGTGGTCAGCAGAGGAGGGGGCTCGTGGTCAGCAGAGGACGGCGGCTCTGTGGTCAGCAGAGGACGGCGGCTCTGTGGTCAGCATAGGCGGCGGCTCTGTGGCAGCAGAGGACGGTGGCTCTGTGGTCAGCAGAGGACGGTGGCTCCGTGGTCAGCAGAGGACGGCGGTCCGGGTCAGCAGAGGACGGCGGCTCCGTGGTCGCAGAGGACGGCGGCTCGTGGTCAGCAGAGGACGGCGGCTCTGTGGTCAGCAGGAGGAGGCGGCTCTGTGGTCAGCACAGGAGGGCAGCTCTGTGGTCAGCAGAGGACGGCAGCTCTGTGGTCAGCGAGGATGGCGGCATGTGATCAGCGCAGGAAGGAGGCAGAGTGATCAGCGCAGGAAGGAGGCAGAGTGATCAGCGCAGGAAGGAGGCAGAGTGGTGAGCGCAGGACAGCGGCTCTGTGGTCAGCAGAGGACGGTGGCTCTGTGGTCAGCAGAGGACGGTGGCTCTGTGGTCAGCAGAGGATGGCGGCTCTGTGGTCAGCGCAGGAAGGAGGCAGAGTGGTCAGCGCAGGAAAGGAGGCAGAGTGGTGAGCGCAGGAAGGGAGGCAGAGTGGTGAGCGCAGGACGGCGGCTCTGTGGTCAGCAGAGGACGGCGGCAGAGTGATCAGCGTAGGAAGGAGCAGAGGTGATCAGCAGCAGGAGGGGCAGAGTGATCAGCGCAGGAAGGAGGCAGAGTGGTGAGCGCAGAGAAGGAGGCAGAGTGGTCAGCAGAGAGAGGGCGGCTCTGTGGTCAGCAGAGGACAGTGGCTCTGTGGTCAGCAGAGGACGGCGGCTCTGTGGTCAGCGCAGGAAGGAGGCAGAGTGGTCAGTGCAGGAAGGAGGCAGAGTGGTGAGAGCAGGAAGGAGGCAGAGTGGTGAGCGCAGGACGGCGGCTCTGTGGTCAGCAGAGGACGGCGGCAGAGTGATCACGCAGAGGAGGGCGAGTGATCACGCAGGAAGGAGGCAGGTGGTGAGCGCAGGAGGAGGCAGAGGTGGTCTGCAAGAGGAGGGCGGCTCTGTGGTCAGCAGAGGACGGCGGCAGAGTGATCACCGCAGGAAGGAGGCAGAGTGATCAGCGCAGGAAGGAGGCAGAGTGATCAACGCAGGAAGGAGGCAGAGTGGTGAGCGCAGGCGGTTCTGTGGTCAGCAGAGGAGGGCGGCTCTGTGGTCAGCAGAGGACGGCGGCTCTGTGGTCAGCGCAGGAAGGAGGCAGAGTGGTGAGCGCAGGAAGGAGGCAGAGTGTGAGGGCAGGAAGGAGGCAGAGTGGTGAGTGCAGGAAGGAGGCAGAGTGGTGAGCGCAGGACGGCGGCTACTGTGGTCAGCAGAGGACGGCGGCTTGTGGTCAGCAGAGGACGGCGGCTGTGTGGTCAGCAGAGGACGGCGGCTCTGTGGTCAGCAGAGGACGGCGGCTCTGTGGTCAGCAGAGGACGGCGGCTCTGTGGTCAGCAGAAGAGGCGGCTCTGTGGTCAGCAGAGGATGGCGGCTCTGTGGTCAGCAGAGGACGGCGGCTCTGTGGTCAGCGCAGGAGGAGGCAGAGTGGTCAGCGCAGGAAGGAGGCAGAGTGGTCAGCGCAGGAAGGAGGCAGAGTAGTCAGCAGAGGACGGCGGCTCTGCGGCAGCAGAGGACGGTGGCTCTGTGGTCAGCTGAGGACGGCGGCTCTTGGTCAGCAGAGGACGGCGGCTCTGTGGTCAGCAGAGGACGGCGGCTCTGTGGTCAGCAGAGGACGGTGGCTCTGTGGTCAGCGCAGGAAGGAGCAGAGTGGTCAGCGCAGGAAGGAGGCAGAGTGGTCAGCACAGGAAGGAGGCTCTGTGGTCATCAGAGGACGGCGGGTCTGTGGTCATCAGAGGACGGTGGCTCTGTGGTCATCAGAGGACGGCGGCTCTGTGGTCATCAAAGGACGGCGGCTCTGTGGTCAGCAGAGCATGGCGGCTCTGTGATGAGCAGAGAACGGCGGGTCTGTGGTGAGCAGAGGACGGGGCTCTGTGGTGAGCAGAGGACGGGGCTCTGTGGTAGCAGAGGAGGGGGCTCTGTGGTGAGCAGAGGACGGGGGCTCTGTGGTGAGCAGAGGATGGGGGCTCTGTGGTGAGCAGAGGAAGGGGCTCTGTGGTGAGCAGAGGACGGGGGCTCTGTGGTCAGCAGAGGACGGGGGCTCTGTGGTCAGCAGAGCACGGGGCTCTGTGGTCAGCAGAGGACCGGGGCTCTGTGGTCAGCAGAGGACGGGGGCTCTGTGGTCAGCAGAGGACGGCGGGTCTGTGGTCAGCAGAGGACGGCGGCTCTGTGGTCAGCAGAGGACGGCGGTCTGTGGTCAGCAGAGGACGGCGGCTCTGTGGTCAGCGCAGGAAGGAGGCAGAGTGGTCAGCACAGGAAGGAGGCTCTGCGGTCAGCAGAGGACGGCAGGTCTGTGGTCAGCAGAGGACGGCGGCTCTGTGGTCAGCAGAGGACGGCAGCTCTGTGGTCAGCAGAGGACGGCGGCTCTGTGATGAGCAGAGAATGGCGGGTCTGTGGTGAGCAGAGGACGGGGGCTCTGTGGTGAGCAGAGGACGGGGGCTTTGTGGTGAGCAGAGGACGGGGGCTCTGTGGTCAGCAGAGGACCGGGGCTCTGTGGTGAGCAGAGGACGGGGCTCTGTGGTCAGCAGAGGACGGGGGCTCTGTGGTCAGCAGAGGACGGGGGCTCTGTGGTCGGCAGAGGACGGGGCTCTGTGGTCAGCAGAGGATGGGGGCTCTGTGGTCAGCAGAGGACGGCGGGTCTGTGGTCAGCAGAGGACGGTGGGTCTGTGGTCAGCAGAGGACGGTGGGTCTGTGGTCAGCAGAGGACGGCAGCTCTGTGGTCAGCGCAGGAAGGAGGCAGAGTGATCAGCACAGGAAGGAGGCTCTGTGGTCAGCAGAGGACAGCGGGTCTGTGGTCAGCGCAGGAAGGAGGCTCTGTGGTCGAGTGGACAGCGCAGGAAGGAGGCTCTGTGGTCAGCGCAGGCTAGGTGGGCGGAGCCATGGCGGGAGCCCCGCGAGGTGGGCGGAGCCATGGTGGGAGCCCCGCGAGGTGGACGGAGCCATGGCGGGAGCCCCGCGATGTGGACGGAGCCATGCCGGGAGCCCCGCGAGGTGGGCGGAGCCATGGCGGGAGCCCCGAGAGGTGTGCGGAGCCATGGCGGGAGCGGTGTAGCGGGATGGCGGGGGGTAAGTATACTGGAGTGTGTGTGTGGTGTGTGTGGTGTGTGTGTGTTGTGTGGTGTGTGTGTGTGTCCCTAACGCACTTCCGTCACTTTGGCAGCCACGTCCACGACGATGGAAGTAGCGCCGAATATGACGGAAGTGCGCTACGGCAATTATATATTATATATATATATATATATACAGAGAGAGAGAGGGCCGGGTAAATAGGTATTTGATCCCCAGCTGATTTTGGAACTTTGCCCACTGACAATGACTACTCGCCACTCACAGCTTGCCCACACGTTTAGGAACTCCCTCAGAACAGGGCAAAATTGTAAGATTTAAGTAGCTTTTTTCCACATTTACAGTATAATTCGCATTTAGGTCAGACAGGCATGGTTAGGGATGTAGTAGAAAGCTGCAGGGACAGAAAGTGATAGTTTAGGGGTCCAAACTAGCTGATAAGTTCCCTTTAATGATTTAGAGACGGTCTGCAGAGAGGAGTGGACCAAACTTCCTCCTGTCGTGTGCAAACCTTATCATCAACTACAAGACTGGTGGGCTTGCCAACAATTGTTTTGTCACTAAATATTAAGTCTTGTTTGTCAGAGATTAAATACTTATTTCTATCCGCGAAATTCAAATACATTTGTATATTTTGGACAATATGATTATTTGGATTTTATTTTTGATTTTTCTATCTGTCACTGTTAAAATTAACCTACCCTTAAAATTATACTGTAGATTGTTCATGCCTTTGTCAGTGGGCAAACTTACAAAATCAGCAAGGAATCAAAAATGATTTCCTTCACTGCCGTGTCAAACCGACTACATAGCGATAAAGGATAATCGTGTATAGTTGACCTGAACTTCATCAGGTTTTCTCGAGTAATATCCCTGTTGCCAGTTTCATGAGTAAGCAAAGCCATTCTTCCTCATCAGGAAGCTGTCCATTTCTGGGTTTGTTTCTCCATGTTGCCTCATACCTCTATGCGAAGTTCAGGAGCCACAGAATATTATTGTAGTGACCCTCAAAGATGTCACACACAGCAAATTAATCTAGACATGGATCATATTTTGGGATCTCCTTGCAGATCCGTAAAAGAATTTCATGCTTTCCATACTGTTATGGTTAGGATAAAACTCATCCGACCTTACCGAATAATTTGGCGGATTGGAAGTGGTGGGATCCCCTTCCCACCTATCTCAATATCTCCAACTCTTGTCCTGACCCTGGAAATGGTCACTATGTGTATACTCCATCAGTGTTGGAGTGAATTATAGTGACCATACCATCTGTCTCCTAGACTCTATAGCACCAGATCTCTGATCCATAGGAGACGTGGACCCTGTTGCCGCCGTTTTCCCTTTTTTGACGATCCTGAAACACAAACCTGTTTAGTGGGCAAAGGTACCATGCTATTTGTACCAGGCTGTGATAAATTAGAGATGACTTGTTGCAAATTCGCAATCTTTTGTGTTTTTGCAGCCAGATCTTCTTTAAGTGTCTTTACCATTGCATCCATGGATTCAACTGTTCTTTAATTTATTTCAGTGTACAGGCAGAGGGTCTGTCTGTCCATGTCAAAATAATAAGATCTTTCTATGAGATCCTAGATTCCAATGCACACATTTCCCTTCCCCTCTTGGCTGTACACTAAGCCCTTTCTTTTAACTATGTTTCTAGTGTGTATATATGTTTGATACTCACCACACAACAATGGCAGTGGAAGTTATCTGGCATGGAAAATTCATGTGTTTTCTTGTGCTAGCTAGTGTTTCCACATGCTCTGGCCTGCAAATGCTGTCCTCGAAAGTATAGACTAATTTTGCCAGCAGTTGGAGAAGTTCTTTGTTTTACGGAAAACACTTCTACTTATAGAAAGGTTTGTCATGTGCGTATGCTTGATCCAGCAAAGTAGACCAGAGCATCTCTGTGGACTTGTATGTAGTGGATAGTATGGGGTTAAAAGTGCTATTCCTACACAGGTGTTTGAGTGTGGAGAAGTTCATACTCACTCGTTCAGCAGCCATCTTGCTGGGTATCGTGTTGCTTCGAGCTTCTTGTGCTGCTTGGAAAGAGGTCTTTTTTTTCTGGAACACCTTCTTTTCCAACCAGCTTTGCTCCTCAGATGAGCCGAATGTTGATGGTGTTCGAACGATGTGACGTGATGGTCTCACTCGCTGATAGACATGTATAGCGTGTAAAGAAATCAGAAAAACATTAAAATCAGAAAAAGATTCTGTGTTGAAGACTTTGTCCTGTGTGTAGTTACATTTGAAAAACTGTCACTTATCTAAACTACCAGGGCACTGAATGCACAGACTAACGTAACCCTACAACATGTCAACTGTTATCTGTGTCCATGTTTCACCAGCCTGATCCATTCACACAGGTTTTCACCATAAATGACAAAAAAACAAAAATCTCAACAATGAGCATAGGCTCGCCAATACATTGTAGGACTAAATCTGCGTATTGATCATTAGTGTATATTCTGACTACTAATGATCAATATCCAGTTTCTGTACAACGCTGACACTTTCTATTCCTTAGCTAATTAACTTTATATCAATAAATAAAAAAAAAAAAAAAAAAAAAAATATATATATATATATATATATATATATATATATATACTAGCTGTACTACCCGGCTACGCCCGGGTTAATAAATAACTGCTGTTAGCTATAACAAAAAAGAATTTGAATATGTCATATTAATGACCTGTAGGAAAATAGAAGCTGAGCTGTGATTGGTTGCTATAGGCAGCCTAATAAATCTCCAGCCAACAGTAAACCCTCCCCCGGCCGGGCAGTATATGTTACCTCACACATACACATAATAGACAGCTCATGTGACTGACATCTGCCTTAATTCCCTATATGGCACATATGTTGCATATTGGCTGTTTTTAATCAGATGTTTATTTTTACAAATTAAAGACACACGTATGAGGCGAGTTGTGTGAGGTGATATGTGCACATCTGTGTCTGTCTGTGTGGTGTGTGTCTGTGGGGTGAGTGCATGTGTCCCTATAGGGCGTGTATGTGTGTGTGTCCCTGTGGGGGGGTCTGTGTGGTGTGTGTGTCTTTGTGTTGTGTGTGTCTCTTTGTGGTGTGTGTGTCCCTGTGGGGTGAGTGCATGTGTCCCTATAGGATGTGTGTGTGTGTGTCCCTGTGGGGTGAGTGCATGTGTCCCTATAGGGTGTGTATGTGTGTGTGTCCCTGTGGGGGGGTCTGTGTGGTGTGTGTGTCTCTGTGTTGTGTGTGTCTCTTTGTGGTGTGTGTGTGTGTGTGTCCCTGTGGGGTGAGTGCATGTGTCCCTATAGGGTGTGTATGTGTGTGTGTCCCTGTGGGGGGGTCTGTGTGGTGTGTGTGTGTCTCTGTGTTGTGTGTCTCTTTGTGGTGTGTGTGTGTCCATGTGGGGTGAGTGCATGTGTCGCTACAGGGTGTGTGTGTGTCCCTGTAGGGGGTGTGTGTGTGTCTCTGTGTTGTGTGTGTCTCTTTGTGGTGTGTATGTGTGTGTGTTCGGGTGTGTGGTGAGTATCCAATGTTGGGGCTGCACCTAAGCGACTATACACTTGCTGTTACTCTTTGTGTGCGTGTGGTGTGTATACATGTCCCCGTGCGTGGTGAATATCCCATGTTGGGGCCCCACCTTAGTGACTATATGCTGGTATATGGCTGTTAGTCTTTGGGGCTGTTATTAAGCCCCTCTCATTCACAACTGTCAACTGGTAACTGTCACTTTCTCTCCATTATGTAGATAGGGCCAAAATTGTTTGGTGAATTGGAATGCGCGGACTTAAAATTTTGCCTCGCAACATAGCCTATGATACTCTCGGGGTGCAGACGTGTGACTGTGAATAATTTGTGGTTGTAGCTGGCAGCTGTTGATTTTCCTCCAACACTTTTCCATTCACTTTTACCCCATTATGTAGATAGGGCCAAAATTGTTTGGTGAACTGGAACACGCAGGGTTAAAATTTCCCCATTATGTAGATAGGGCCAAAATTGTTTGGTGAACTGGAACGCGCAGGGTTAAAATTTCGCCTCACAACATACCGTATATACTCGTGTATAAGCCGACCCGTGTACAAGCCGAACCCCCTACTTTTGCCCCCAAATCCTGGGAAAACCTATTGACTCGTGTGTAAGCCGAGAGTGGACCCCAGCACAGGTATACAGCCCCCAGCAGTGTGGTATACAGGCCCCCCAATGGTAGTATACAGCAGCCCCCCAAATGCTGGCACTCACCCCCCCTCCTGCTTATCTTACCATCCCGGTCTTCTGCTCAGCGCCGCTCCTCGGTGCTCCATTCTTTATACTCCTTCCTCTCTGCATCCGGGAGCTCCGGCCGTCGCACGATGACGTCATATGCCTGCGACGGCCGGGGATCCCGGATGTAGCTGGACGAGAGGATGAAGAGCGGAGCACCGAGGAGCGGCGCTGAGCAGAAGACCGGGATGGTAATATAAGCAGCGGGGAAGGGGGGGGGCCCTTACAAGGAGGGGGGGTGAGTGCCAGCATTTGGGGGCATATATGAACTGCTTCCCCCTGCCGCTCATTGACAGGGGGAAGCAGTGCATATATAATGAGCGGCCCCACGTGACGGGGCCGCTCATACAGCAGCCTCCCCCCGCCTCCTGCAGCCTCTACAGCCCCGGACACAGAGCCCAGAGCATCACATACCGTATTGACCCGTGTATAAGCCGAGGGGGAGACTTTTCAGCCCAAATTTTGGGCTGAAAAACTCGGCTTATACATGAGTATATACGGTACCTTATGATGCTCTCGGGGTCCAGATGTGTGACTGTGCAAAATTTTGTGGCTGTAGTTGCGATGGTGTAGATGCCAATCCCGGATATACACACACACACACATACATACATACACACATTCAGCTTTATATATCAGATATATAAATATATATATATATACCACTGACTAAATGAGACAAGACTGGACTGTTCTAATAACAGAATATTTATTAAACACACACGAAAATCTAGATTAATATATATTCCAGCTAACAAAAGTAATCAGGATAATATACACAGTAAAAAAAATATGCAAAACACCCGCAATTACTTTAGATATCGCCCACATTACCTAAACATACATCGACACTATAATAATTATACCCACCTAACACTAAACAATCCCTGACATTAAGGGGTTAACAGACAGCAAAGCAAAACAATAAAGGGTCAACACAACAATACATGCAGGTGTGGCGCCCCTGCGTCCAGGAGGCCACAAGAGGGTACTGCAGCCAGGCAGGTAGGACAATTGTTAAACACTAACACCCTCACAGCCCACATAACCCACGTGTCAGGAGGTTACGTCCAGCCCTGAGGTTAGAGACTATATGAGACCAGAGGGGTGGTGGACGAGGGTAGTGGGTTGGGCACACCAGAGGTCAGGTGACTGACAGTATATAGAGAGGGGGAGGAGAAAAGGAAGACAGTAGGCTGAAGTAGCTGAGATGTAAAGACAGAAACACACACACTGCCTGGAAGAGCCTAAGCCGAGGAGCGCAGACCCGGACTGAGCCAGTGCGAGCCAGATGGGGGGGAAAGCCCGTCCGACGCTGAAACCACCAGGAGTGTGAGAGGACAGAGAGGGACGGTGTACCCGTGCCCTAGACAGCAGCTGAAGCAACCTGTTCCAGGTGGAGAAGCCCTCCTAGAATATTGGAAGGAGCATAGAAGAAGGAGCCTGGCAGAGTCTCATGCTAGAGGACTGTTGCAGGCTGGGCTAAAGCAGAGTGTCAGCTCTGAAGGGGACCGACGATTTACCCGGTATCCCCAGATTCACTGACGGGGAGCTTCAGTTCCAGGCTGGAGTTCCTAACCCTAAAGGACAGGCAGCTAAGTGACAGATTAGGACTCACAGAAGCCCAAGTCACCGCCATACTGTCCAGTGTCGCACAACCCATGAGGAAAGAGAAGTAAAAGCCCGGAAAGGTACACTTAAAGACTGTGTGAGGGGTCACAGGAGAAAGGAGCCTGGCTGCAGGAGAGAAGGGAACCCGGCGGAGAGGGAGAAAGCAACCGTGTACTTGAACTGCATAACAACTACCAGTAACTTGTAAGCTGACTGAAACAACAAGTAAAGCTTTGGAAACCCTGCATTGCCTCTCTTGCCTGCTTCCATCTGCAGATCATTTCTCCCATACAGGCTTGCACCAGAAAGACCACAACCTGCAGAGCCACAGCTCCAGCTTGTCAGCACCAGCCCTGGAGAGAGATCCCTGCAGCCTGCAAGTAAGTGTGCTACAACATTACAACCTGCACCATTGACTTTAACACCTTTACTGCCCCGGGGGATACAGTTCCCCCCACTGGAACTATACCATCCCCGCTGCCATTCCATCACCCCCGGAGGTTCTGCAGCAGCGGCGGCCCCCATTACTGGCCGCACCAAGTGGGTGGCGTCACCCGTGACAAATCCCTTGTAAATATTCCCCTTTTATTGTGAGGGCCCAGGGACACGGTCCGGACCAAGCCACCCGTGGCATCCCCAGCTACCGACCGGTCCGGTACCGAGTGCCCTAGTCCCGGCCTGGGGCTCCACACAGGGGCGTAACTACCGGCATAGCAGACGTAGCGGTCGCTTTGGGGCCCGGCGCTTGTGGGGGGCCCGGACCCAGCGCCGCTACGCTGCTATCCGGTCAGCTACCTTGTGTGGCTGTCAGGTGGGGGGCTGAGAGGTCACCTGGGGGGGCCCCAAGCTCCCCGGGGGGCCCTGCTGCCTGTGTCTCCAGCCGCCCCCGCCGCGACCGTGATAGCGCCGAGGCTGAGGGAGGACTGCTGGAAGTGACACTGTGACTTCCTGCAGCCGCGCAGCAGTGCCCGCCCCTTCACCACTCCACCGCCGGGACTCGGGAGGCAGAGAGGGTAATCATGCTTGTTTCACCTTCCGGAGTGGTGTGAGTAGATCATTCTCCTTTATGGTCCTTTACATCTATGGACATGCTAATCCTGACATACTGGTGCTCTACGGGTTAAAGTGTCACCAAAGAGGCAGCAAAGTACAACACTTGTGTCCTAGATGGTGCAACAGTTATGGCATAAGGCTAGGATAGAGTGCAGCTGACTGCAGAGCCAGGACTGCCCAGGGCCACCACCTGGATAATACAGAACATGTATTGAATTGATAATTGTGGCTTCAGTCCTTCCAAGTGGTGTATAAAGTAAATGACTACAGAGATTTGGCTGGATCTATAAAAATCTCTGTAAAAGTGTTAAAAAAAAGTGCACATATGGGTATATAATATATTCAGGCAGACATACAATTATAGGGGCACAAAAGGTTAGTGGGCACCTGCCCAGCTATTATCAAAGGGAATCCTGGTGAACTTTAGGGAGAAACAAGTCGGTGCTATATGTGGAGCTCATATATAGTACCCACACAAAGGACCTCTTTATTCTGGGTCAACTTCATCCAAATATATTATTACATATTATACATATGTGTATATATATATATATATATACTAGGTGTGGGCTGTGCACCCTTTCTCCCTCTGTGCACTCTCTTTCTCCCTGTGCGCTATATCTGCCCCCCTGCGCTATTTTTCTGCCCCCTATCTGTACTCTTCCCCCTCTCTGAGCTCTATGCCCTCCCTGTGATCTTTCTGCCCCCTCTCTGGCTCTCACTTTGCCCTACTGTGCGTTCTCTTTCTCCCCACATACTCTCTTTCTCCGCCCCAGCTGTATTCTGAGTGTCACTGCTGTGAATTAGTGTATCGGAGCTGTGGTGATGTCATGGTCATGTGACTGATCGCATGACTGTGACATTGCCACAGGTCCTGTAGGTCCTCCAGTAAGTTTGAGGTTATCGGTGGGGGACAGCAGGAAGTGGACGGCATGTGGAGTATCGATGTCGGTACCGTCGCCATAATACTATACCCATCACTTGGGTACGCTAATATGGCGCAGCTTCCGGTTGGCGCCGTGCATTGTGGGATTTGTGGACATCGCTCTGGTGTGCAGTGATGCAAAAGTATTTGAGCACCCATGGACAGATTAAATGGTAATTACTGTCGCAAGAGGTGGAGGATGATGATGAGATACAGGTGCTATCAGGTCAGTCAAACATTGCAATTTTGGAGGAGGATCAGATTGAGGAAGTGGAAGATGAGGTGTTGGATGATGAAGCCACTGATCCAACCTGGCACAGTGGCATGCATAGCAAGCACAGCAGCACAAAGAGGAGGGATCCATAGCACCACAACAGTCAGAAAAAGGCAGTGATTTGACCAGTCTGCTGTTCCCAAGAGCACTCCCACACAGCCAAAACACAGGCCAAGAGCGTGTTGTTCTCCGGTATGGCAATTAATTACTGACAGTCCTTCAGACAAAAGGATAGTAATTTGCAGCATTTGCCATTATATGTGGAGCAGAGGCAATAGCACTGTTATTCCTTAAGACACTTTACAGATCAGGCCACTGACTAACTCTACAACCATGTAATTCAACAAGGTAACCACCACTGGGGGCCTGTGTATACCACCACTGGGGCCTGTATATACCACTACTGGGGCCTATATATACCACCACGGGGCCTGTGTATACCACCACTGGGGCCTGTGTATACCACCACTGGGGCCTGTATATACCACTGGGGCTGCTGTATATACTGCTGGGGCTTGTATATACCACTGGGGAGGCTGCTGTATTACTGCTGGGGCCTGTATATACCACTGGGGAGGCTGCTGTATACCACTGGGGCTGCAGTATATACTGCTGGGGCCTGTATATACCACTGGGGAGGCTGCTGTAATACTGCTGGGGCCTGTATATACCACTGGGGAGGCTGCTGTATACCACTGGGGCTGCTGTATATACTGCTGGGGCCTGTATATACTACTGGGGAGGCTGCTGTATACTACCACTGGGGAGGCTGCTGTATACTACCACTGGGGAGGCCTGTATACCACTTGGGGGGCCTGTATACCATCAGGGGGGGTGTCTTGAAGGGGGCGTGTCATTGGGGGCGTGTCTTGGAGGGGGCCCCATTCAAAAGTTTGCTATGGGGCCCTGCCAGTTCTAGTTACGCCCCTGAATACATGTGTTAACATACAGTATAGCAATGCAAAAGTAAGCAAATTGTTATTAAACAGCAATACGGAAGGAAAGTAAACAGGATGGAAAGTAATGGTTAACATAAAGTTAATTGCAAAAGAACAGTAGGGAGGAGGAGAGGGTTAATACATGCAGGGAAATATTTGATACTTCACACTCTGTTGATTCTGGATGCTCCAGAACACAGAACTATGATGGTTGTCTTCACATACGGAGGTTTGAAGTTGCAGAAGCTGAACGATGAACGATGAACGATGAACGGTACACTGAACGATGAGAGGAGGGGGGGACCTGAGGAGCTGGGAGACATGTGGAAGAGAAAGAGGGAGACAAAGGGAGAGACAGGAGTGCAGTACGCAGGGCCCATGGTTCAATTTCTAAAAGGAGGAATGTGTCCAAGGCAAATACCTTTATTATTTATAGAAAGGGGACATGTGCAGATATCCTTTTCTCTATCATTAGCTGAAAACCATGGTGTAATGGGGGATGTGCATTGCCATGTATTGAGAAATTTATATTCTGCCCCCCTACTAGCCAAGGCTACTCCTCCCATCTTCACGCAGAGCTGGCCAGACTGAGAGAACAGGTTTTTCAGGTTTATTGATGAATGAGAATGTCTTTGTCTTTGTACTTCTCCTCAAACCCAACCCATGAAGGTGGACTACTGATCATTTATATATATATATATATATATATATATATCCAGAGAGAGAGATATATGTGACTCACCGCGGCCGGGACTCCGGTTTAGACAGGCGATGCTTCCTTCCTCCTTGTCACGGGTGGACCGCGCCTGCCGGTAGTGGGGCCCGGTGTAGTGCAGATCAAAAGTGTTGAAGACGTCTTGCGGGAACAGATTAAAGGGGTTTTAATTTATTCGTGACGCCACCTATGAGTAGATTCGGTAAGGACTACCGACGCTGCGGAACCTCCGGGGGATGGACAGCAGCAAGATGTTACGCTCCCCACAGGCTGAGCGGTGATCCCCGGAGGCTGGAGCTGCTCAAGATGTTGTGCGGCAGCTGCGGTTACCTTGTAGTGCGGACGGACAGTTCATAAGGAAGCACGGACACAGAAAGTCTCTGCAACGGGTCTTTACTGTAACCAGCAGGCAGTACATGGCATACAGTGGTTGGGTAGTAGACCGGGTGGACTCAGCAGTGATGGTGTCCCTTAGAAATCCGCAGTGTTCCTCCATTCTAACTAATTGGTTGCCAGTGTCGCCCAGGAATACCAGGTCGGGTACGGGGAGGCTGCTTCAATGCCCTATCCATGATGTACGTTCTGGATGTTTTGGGGAGCCTTGGATCCCTCAGTGGGTACACCGCTGGTTAGACGACTGGAAGTTGGCTGGTGGTGGGGTGCTCCTTTGAAGCTGCTCCTCCACGCTTTCTGGTTCGCGTAGCAGAGATGAACTGCTGCCAGCTTCGGTACCAGTGAACCGGCTGTGAAGTTGTGGGCACGGGAATCTTTTGGGAACCCGTGTGAATAATGCCCAATCCCGGTAGTTAAGGCCTCAGGTGCTGACACCCGACCGGTGACGGCCCGGGGGCTGCACGGGGTGCGGAGCCCCCGCTCCTCTCCAAGTTCTAGACTATTCTCTTCTGTTCTGTCTAGACTATTGTGTGTGTTCTACTACACTTCCCTAACACTCCACCCACCAGGACCTAGGATTGGTCCTCTGTTCTAGGTGATGCATGCAGGGTTGGATTTCTAAATTAACCAGATCACTGCCGGGTCAGAGAATAT
Source organism: Allobates femoralis (assembly GCA_033576535.1). Lineage (NCBI taxonomy): Eukaryota > Metazoa > Chordata > Amphibia > Anura > Aromobatidae > Allobates > Allobates femoralis. The sequence continues at coordinate 20,791 of JARQOC010002313.1, forward strand.
TGCGGCTGCATTTATGGCTGCAATATCCTCTTGTGACGCACTCGTTGCGGGGCGCCACACTCCCCCTTGGTTGAATACGCTTGTCCCCAAGCGTCACACTACCCACATTACAGAGGTTTTTGTATTTTATAACAGGTAATACACTTTTATTAATGACAGGTCATTGTATGGCATCATTATATGGCATAAAAGTGAGGTAGACAAAATAAACAGGTAAAACACTTGGTGCAGATCCGACGGGCGGTCGGCTGTTCTTATGTAAAAGTTCAGGCTGTGGCCGCGAGATCACACAGTCAGTGATTAACAGGAACAGAGTTATTGAATGAGTTCAAGTTTTAAAGTCACTGGCACGGAGAACGATGGCGCACCCGAATAGCGAACCACACATCTGGACAAGCATAACGTTCATAGGTGATTACATCGCCCCGGTATAGGTCGCGATCGGGATGTCCTCTCGGCAAGCTTGACTCAACGTCCCGGCGCCCCACAAACACCTCCTCATTCAAACTCACCTCCCAAGCGAACCCCCACCCGGTATGTAAGTTAAAGGTGGAAATTTTACCTTCACGGCGGAGTTCATCAGGCAGCGGCGGCTGGCGGCGAGCCTCGGAGCGGGCCTGCATATTGGCACGTTCTCGGGCTTGCCACTCCTCTCGTCGTCTCTGGCGTACATCTCCGTCATTACGGCTCGGGGTGTAGAGATGAGTAATGGAGCTGGTGGTTTGGCGGGAAGCTTGAACTTGGCGGGCTGTCTGGACCGGCACCCGGTGGAACGGCACAGGAGAAGGCGTCAGCGTTGCACCCGACCAGTGTACCCGAGCTGTGTGCCCGGTAGGAAGTTCCTCGGTGTCTCCCCAAGCGAACCCGGTGTCGAGATCCTCAGCGGTGCTACAGGTCTCGTCGTCATCCTCCTCGACTTCTCCTGCGATGACCACATCAGGCTGCTCGATGGCTGGAGATGTTGAAGCTGGTTCCTCTGTACAACAGGGCGGTGGTGCTGCGGATCCTTCCACAGAGACGTCCTGCAGGGCTTCCAGGCTGCCTGCCTCTTCATCTGTAACTGTAGGCAGAGGGGTCTCAATCCCAGTTACCAGGTAGGCCTCGGCAATTGCAAGGGAAGCCTCCGGTACGGGGACGAAACAAGCGACTGTCTCTGTAGTGGTGAAACATGTCGCGGGTTCCTCGGTGGGAACCTGGTAGAGATCAAGTTCTTCTATGGAGCGTGTTATAAGCTCCGGCTCAAGAACGGGGTCGGTTGCGGTATTAATCGCTGGAACGGGTCGAGTTGCGGCCTCCACCGGAATGATGCAGTCTATGGGCTCCGGTGACGAAGCAGGGCAGGTGGTAGGCGACGGTGAGGCGGTCGAGAAGCTGGTGACGTCGTCTGGGCTTGGAGTAGCTGTACCCGGTCGGCTCTGCTGCATCGCATGGTGTAGTCGTCTGCCTAGGGTCGCACTCCAGCTGCGAATCGTCCATTCCACAGTCTCAATTAGTCGCACCTGGAGGTCTTGTAGAGCCTCTAGCCAGAAGTCGGGGCTGCCGTCTATGGTAAGGGCAGGACCCGGACCCGGTTGGCCTATGGCTGCTCTGGCCTCCGCCTCGACCTCCCGCATCAGGTCTTGGAGTCTCATGCTGGCCATTCTCTTCTTCGGAGGAAAACCACACCCGTTCAACCGGTAAGCGTTCTGGTAGAGCTGGTGAAGAACTTCTGTGTCACTCCCATTTCCTGAGGGCTTTTGTAGTCCAATGGTGGGAAAAGTCTTTGGGGTCCGCCCCCATGGTTGATTCGAGCAATCAAGGCGGACAAAGAGTTTGGCGCCTTTTGTCTTTATCCCTCCCACGATGGGGGGGGGTTGACTCACTCCTGGGCTTGCACGTGGCGGATTCTTGTGGCGGGAACGCCATCTTGGGCGCCATCTTGGCCCACGGTGAAAAGGCGGGAAAGTTCTTTTAGGGACGAACAAAGTCCAAATGGTAGACAATAAAGTCATTTTTAAGCACATTATACCCGTTGGATAACGGCCCTGCTCGTATCCTGTTCGTGACGCCATTTTCTGACTCACCGCGGCCGGGACTCCGGTTTAGACAGGCGATGCTTCCTTCCTCCTTGTCACGGGTGGACCGCGCCTGCCGGTAGTGGGGCCCGGTGTAGTGCAGATCAAAAGTGTTGAAGACGTCTTGCGGGAACAGATTAAAGGGGTTTTAATTTATTCATGACGCCACCTATGAGTAGATTCAGTAAGGACTACCGATGCTGCGGAACCTCCGGGGGATGGACAGCAGCAAGATGTTACGCTCCCCACAGGCTGAGCGGTGATCCCCGGAGGCTGGAGCTGCTCAAGATGTTGTGTGGCAGCTGCGGTTACCTTGTAGTGCGGACGGACAGTTCATAAGGAAGCACGGACACAGAAAGTCTCTACAACGGGTCTTTACTGTAACCAGCAGGCAGTACATGGCATACAGTGGTTGGGTAGTAGACCGGGTGGACTCAGCAGTGATGGTGTCCCTTAGAAATCCGCAGTGTTCCTCCATTCTAACTAATTGGTTGCCAGTGTCGCCCAGGAATACCAGGTCGGGTACGGGGAGGCTGCTTCAATGCCCTATCCATGATGTACGTTCTGGATGTTTTGGGGAGCCTTGGATCCCTCAGTGGGTACACCGCTGGTTAGACGACTGGAAGTTGGCTGGTGGTGGGGTGCTCCTTTGAAGCTGCTCCTCCACGCTTTCTGGTTCGCGTAGCAGAGGTGAACTGCTGCCAGCTTCGGTACCAGTGAACCGGCTGTGAAGTTGTGGGCACGGGAATCTTTTGGGAACCCGTGTGAATAATGCCCAATCCCGGTAGTTAAGGCCTCAGGTGCTGACACCCGACTGGTGACGGCCCGGGGGCTGCACGGGGTGCGGAGCCCCCGCTCCTCTCCAAGTTCTAGACTATTCTCTTCTGTTCTGTCTAGACTATTGTGTGTGTTCTACTACACTTCCCTAACACTCCACCCACCAGGACCTAGGATTGGTCCTCTGTTCTAGGTGATGCATGCAGGGTTGGATTTCTAAATTAACCAGATCACTGCCGGGTCAGAGAATATTGCGGCTGCATTTATGGCTGCAATACCCTCTTGTGACGCACTCGTTGCGGGGTGCCACATATGTGTCATAGTAATTATTAATTATGCCAACATCTCCCCCTCAACAGTATCAACAGTACCGTTGCCCTTAAACTGTATGATTTGGTTCAAACATTTTGGATATCCTTCCACAAGCTTTTCACAATAGTTGGTAGGAATTTGGACCCATTACTCTTGATAGAAGTGGAGTAACTGAGCCATGTTTTTAGGTCTTTTTGCTCGCACCTGCCTTTTAAGCTTTGTCCATACATTTTCAACAGGATTGAGATCAGGGCTTTTTGATATCCACTCCAAAACATTAATTTTGTTATCCTAAAGCCACTTTGTAACCAGTTTGGCAGTGTGCTTCTGGTCATTGTCCATTTGGAAGATCCTTTTCCACTCAAGCTTTAACTTCCCAATGATGTCTTGAGATGGTGTTTTAGTATTGCCACATAATATGCTTTTCTCATGAAGCCATCTATTTTGCAAAGTGCACCAGTCCTTCGTGCAGCATAAAAATCACACAACATGATGGTGACACCCCTATGTTTCACAGTTGTAATGGTGTTCTTTGGCTTTTAAGCTTTTCCCTTTTTCCTTCAATTATAATGATGGTCATTATGACCAAAGAGTTCAATTTTAGTTTTGTCAGAATAAAGGACATGTCTCCAAAAATTTAAAACTAAGAGCTGATGACCTATACCAGAAAGTCCAAGAACAGGCACATTCTACATACTTCTTAAAATTCACAAACCAGGAAATCCAGGAAGACCAATCATTTCATGTGTGGGCACCCTCAGCGAACAAATTTCTGGGTGGGTAGAGGGTGTTCTCAAACTCCTGGTAAATGAGACATCCAGCTACATTCAGGACACAACTGACCTATTGAATAAACTGTCAGCAATAGGTCCTCTATCAGAAGGAACCATCCTCGCCACCATGGATGTGGTATCCCTGTACAGCAACATCCCACATGAGGATGGAATAAATGTCTGCAAGACCTTCCTGGAAAACACAGGAATTGAAGCTGACTCTGTGGTGAAGCTTATAAAATTAATCCTCACGCACAATTACTTCACATTTGATGACAACAAATATTTACAGGAGATTGGCACAGCAATGGCAAGCAAAATGGCACCACAATATGCAAACCTTTTCATGGCCAAGCTTGAAGGTTACTTTTTATCCTGTTGTCCTATCAGGCCTCTGGCCTACTACTGTTATATCGATGACATTTTAATCATCTGGACAGAGTCTGAGCAACAGTTGAAGATGTTCCATGAACACTTTAATCAGCTTCATCCCACCATCAACTTAACACTCAACTACTCCTGCACTAAAATCAACTTTCTGGACACCATTATTAAGCTACAGAACAATGAAATAGAGACATCCCTGTACCGGAAACCAATTGACCGTCCAACATATATCCGATGGAACAGTTTTCATCCAAAACTCTATTGTGTACAACCAGGTCATCAGATACAATTGGATTGGTTGCATCCCTATAGATAGAGACAATCACCTTGAGGACCTCAGAAAGACCTTTTTGAACCAGGGTACCATCCAAGAGCAATCGAGAACCAGATTACAAGAGCTACCAGAATATCAAGGAATCATCTGCTACATTACAAAACTAGAGAAGAAAACAACAGAGTTCCTCTCATAGTCACATACAATCCAAGTATGGAGGTGCTAAGAGGAGCTGCAAGGAAACTGCAACCACTCCTACAAAAAGATGCCCGACTAAAATCAATATTTTCGGATCCCCCACTTTTGTGTTTTAGACAACCTGTGAATCTAAAAAACATCACTGTCAGAAGCGCCCTGTCCTCTCCAGCAGCAACAGGAACCTTTCCCTGCAACCAGAAGAGATGCAAAACCTATCCATCTATAATGACAATGTACAAGATAAAGATTCCTGGTACAGATCAGGACTACAAGATCCCAGGTAACTTCAGTTGCACCACAAGCAATGTGGTGTATTTAATTGTATGTACTAAATGTCCAAAAGGTGGCATGTACGTAGGGGAGACGGGGCAAAAATTCAGAACAAGAATGAATTCTCATCGCCACTCAATAAAAGAAAAGCGTATGGATCTACCTATAGGAAAACATTTTTCCCGCCCTGACCACAGTGAAACTGATATGGGGCTGTTCATCTTAAAAAGCAACTTCAAATCTCAGAGAGAGAAGAATTTGGGAATACAAATTGATAACGACCCTTGACACATTCAAAACAGGATTAAATGTTTCACATGGATTCATGCATTTTTATACAAAATGAATGGGCATTTGGGGACATCACAGATTCATGCGTCTTTATATAAAATGAAAGAACACTTGATAATATCACATCTCCAAGAGACTCCATTTTGAGGACAATGAACTTTTGACACTTCTTCTGTGAACTCTCTCGCTTAGATTTATTGCTTTCCACAACTCACTTAAGTATTTACAGGTCACAAGCTACTAACCATAAAACAATAGTACAATTTGTTCCGCTTATCTTAAAATTTTGGTTTCACTTTCCCAGGTCCTCTACCCCTTCCTAAACTGACTCTGCTTATCGTCAACTGTCATCAACTGTCGTATTTACTACAGCACCTAAGACTTTTTTTTTTCTCTTATGCATATATGTATGTGCCTTCAGAATTTGTGTCATTATCAGCCTGACAAAGGGGCCATAGTGTTCCGAAATCTTGCTATGCTTACCATCTTTTCAGTTAGCCGTTAAAAGGTGTCAACCACTGAGGACCCTCAGATTCCAAAATTTTTTCAAAAATTTAGGAATTTGTTTCTGTATGCATTTGCAAAAATAAATCTTCCTTTTTTAGGTTTCTTTTGGAGTAATGGCTTCTTCCTGGCAGGGTGGCCTTTCAGCCCATGTTGATACCGTACACATTTCACTGTTCATAATGACACAATCTTACCACCTTCCATCATCATCTTCACAAGATCTTTTGCTTTTGTTCTTGGGATGATATGCACATGTCGGACCAAAGCGCGTTCATTTCGGTGACACAGAATCCA
>JARQOC010002314.1:0-26922 GCA_033576535.1 Allobates femoralis
AACTGTCCTCCAGATTATGCAAAAGTTCCTTCATTATTTTAGTGTCTTCTTCAGAAAAGATTTCTTGCACGATCTCTGACGATGCTGGGGTATAATTATTGACTCCAACAGTCTGTAAGATTAGTCTCTCCCTCAAAGAGATTCTGTTCGATATGTAATCCATGATGTAAACCCACGGACCCCTGCTGCAAATCTCTTAAAGCCATTCACCAGTGCCCGTCCAATGCACCACAGAAGAATGAGAATCTGAAATATGAGATGTGCAATAGGGTCTTATCCTTCGGGCAAAGGGTGGAAATAAACCAAATGAAATCTGCTCACCTGATGTCCAAGTATGATAGCTCAGAAAACACAGCTGCTGCACAGTCTGCACCTCCACGGAGAACTGCTGTGAAGATAAATCTAAAACAAGACGAAGTGCCGCTTGACCCGCGCTGCTGTCAAAGACCACCAGAAGTCGGGATATCTGGGATAAGGTGTTGCTTTAATTCCGACGCATTTCGGAGCTGCTACCGGGCTCCTTCCTCAGGGACAATCAAGATACAATGAAACATACCGCTATATATACAGATAAGAGCGCCAAAATGCTTTGTTTGCTGAATCATGGTGACGTCACATTAAGGGAGGAGACATAGTGATGTAGTAGTATACATCATCTGTGTCGATATATAGAAGACATATCCATATAAATCAAAACAAAGAAAAACAAGACATAATATCAACATATCTATCACGACTCAATATACAGTGGTAAGCAAATATAAATCATAAAAGCGTAATACAAAAGAATGATAATAATGGTGCTTCTGGAATCGAACCTGTCATGATCCGATTCCAAAATAGGGATAGTAATACAGATCTAGAGTGTTACCTTGCAGAACAACTGTGGTAATCCACAAAACCACGGTGTAGGTACATATTTGTGAAACGAAATGTCAATAAGGCAGTATTATGTAACTATAATATATTATCCTGCTGGGTCAATGCGTATATAATATATATTATATATCAATATTTATTTGGTGAGGGTTTTTAAGAAATTAATTTGGGTGGCAAAAAGGTATTAAACATGTTACGTGCTAAACCAAGGATGACATTTCGGAGAGCCCCCCACAATTAAAAATATTTTGGCACCTAGTAGACTAAAAAAAAACATTATTCTTTGCAAGGAGCACGCTGCCTCCTTTAAAGTCTCTGCTTAAATGCGGGAAAAAGCGCTGCCTGTGCTGTAATCTAATACAACAATCAGATGAGTTTAAATCTACAGTAGAGATTTCAATGTACTGAAAGTTACCGCTATAGATCATATCCCAATAAATACCATTAATAGATTGGGAGCTCTGAACAAACGGGAGAAATATTGGATATATAAACTTAACACCCTTAAACCAAGGGGTTTAAATTTTGTATCTGAGATAATCCAATCAACAAGTATCCTTTTGATATAACAATGTCCCTATAATCTTACCCTTGTTTTTTTAAAAAGAAGTCATGGTAACATTATGTTTATAACTCTGCATGGTTTCTAATATATTTTTTTCTGTTTTTTTCTGGTACCCTTCTATTCCGAATATAATCTTGTTTGTCTGTGCTGACTATTTGGTAAATTAGACTTTCATCTTTCTCACTCATATCCATCTTATCAATATCTCAAAGAACATATATGAACTGATAATATCCAAAGAATAATTATTCATTTTTGGTATATTGAATTCATAGGGATATACTTCTTCAAATAAGAGTTGTATACTTATGATTTGTAGATTATGCACGATTTCCATTGCTCCGTAGAGCCAATGTGTCAACACCTTCTTCTTAAAAATGAGTGATATTACCCCTATTTCAATCTATTACCGACGTTGTAAAATATTGGCATATCATGAGATTCTTTAAAGGTTTTTATCCGATTTAATTTTAAAAGGGATACTACGTATAACAAACCTTTTTATTAATATACATCTTTAAAGAAAAATAAATGGTTACAATAATACCTTTTTAACTATTTTTATTATTTATTAAAGAGTCATATTTTAAGATATTTTTATCAAAAAAATAACTTATTTATACATTTTTTTTTTAATTTTCAGTATTTACCTCAAACATAAAATTAATCAAGAGCAACATGTATAAATAAATCTTTATATATATATATATATTTTTTGCGATAACCGAATAATATATGGTATAGTGAAATAAGCAATAAAAAATTAAAGTAGGAATAAAATTATACATACTTTTTTAATATAATATTTTTAATATATTTAGTATATTTCTAAAGAAAATGTAGTTCTTTTTTTTTACTATATTCCAAACATTTTGTTTTATAGCAAGCTGACGTCTCCTTCCTCTCCAGCAATGTAGCGCCAGATACATTTTAGTTTACTTCTTGCTTATTACTTTTGTTCCAGAATCGATCCTGTAAGATAGAAGAAATAAAAAAAAATGTATTTAAAAAAAAGAGTGTAGAAAAGATTCTACTACCGTTTGTTTTTTGCACTTCCTCAATATGGATGGTGTTATTTTTATTTTTCACAATATGTATATATATATTTTTTGAAGTTTTGCCCTTTTTTCAGCTTTCGTTCTTCATTCCCTCTATTCAGTATATAATATATATAAAAAAATATTTTTTCTCTCCCTAATATCAAAGTTTTTCAGCACATCGGAGTCTTGAACTGACAGAACAGATTTTTACTTATGGTTAGAATCATCACCGGATAATCACCACTTACCCATCTTCTTCACTTCTTTCTGCAGAGCACCTACTGTTTAACTATCTTGGCAGAACATTTTTTGCTCTCCCCAGGCCCGTATTTGGAGTTCCTGCCGCCCTAGGCACTGTCAGCGGTGCCGCCCCCCCCGTTGCGCCACACCCCCATCGTGCCACGCCCCCATCGTGCCACACCCCCATTGGCCACGCCCCCTGCAGACAGACTGCTTTGAAATAAATACAAAGATAATAAAATCTTTTAATGATTTTCATTCGTTTATGTGCAAAAGGCAACAATAAGGTGATAAATCATCTTTTGGATGGTTAGGGATGAGCTAGCAAGGTGCAGAGTAGTGATAGGAGGGACTAAAAGGAGCTGAGAGGTTACCATTATGGTTGGAGTAGTGGATGGTTGCTAGATGACCACCACCATGTCTTAAAAAGGCTGTGACATCAGCAAGGAGGTGGCAGTCATGTTTTGGGTCGTAATCATGTGGAGAGAGCTAGTTTGCCCCTATAAGGTCCATGAAGGCGTGAAAAGGACCACGGCAAAGTATATATACTTTTAGACTGACCACTTTTTTTTCTTTGTACAAAATCATCCCCATGCATGACAATGCACCATCTCTTAGTACAGAGCATAGCCCTGAGTAATTGGCTGCTATGGACATAAAAGTAGAGAAAACCATGGTGTGGCCACCAGTCTCCCCTGATCTCAGCCCTATTGAGAAACTTGGAAGTACCTTTAAGCAAAAAAAATCTAAGATGCTGCAAGATATTAACCTTGAAACCAGCAGGTCTGGGAGTCAATTATGACATCCTGCAAACAAATGCAATCAGAAAACATCCAAAACCTGACAAGTTCAATAAATGCAATATTTGTGAAGGTGATATCAAAGAAAGGCGATATACAATATGAGACATACTGGTAGGATGCTTTCATTGTGAGCCCCAATGGGGATAGTATTGATAATGTATGTAAAGTGCTGTGGAGTTCATAGTGTAATGTAAATGTAAAAAAATATTTCTTCATATGTCGTCACAATACCGGGATCTGAGGATCTTCTATTTCGAGGTCAGGGGCTCCCTGATGCCATGTCGCTGCCTGTCTCGCTGTCTTCCTCTTTTGACACTGCAGTGTGGTGGACAAGAGGGCATTAACTGGTTAATAACAAGAAGTATGGAGTGTATTAACTGAGCCATAAACCCCCCATAGCATGTCCCACAGACATTGTAGGATTACTATATGGATTTTAGTATTAGAGTACGGACACATTGGCGTGAAACTTGGATGAGTGCAATGTGTGATTTTCTCACATTGCAGTCAGACCAATGTTAATCAATGTATGAGAGCAGATTGGCGAGTGTCGGACGCTTTTTTCTCATCCAGATTCAGGATGGGGAAAAAAGTCATAACATGCTGCGACAGTCTGCGATTCACGTGCGAGACTCACTAATGCAAGTCTATGAGTCCGACAAAATCATGGACCGCACATGGACCATCCGCGAGGCATCCGTTTTTTCACTGATACATTCTCATTCTGTAGCTGAGACAACTGTAAAATGTTCCTGTAAATGATTCTACAGTAATAGCTGCTGAGGAAAGAACAGATTGCACATGGATGTGATCTGAGAAAAATGTCGGACACTCGCACAGCAGTTGGATGCCAAATGGACCAAAAAAACGATGACACTCATCCGACTCTCCTAGATGACAAACGGACCGATTTTAAAACGCCAGTGTGTTTCCTCCCTTATAATGTTGCCCAGTATCTGACTAAGGCCTGTTTAACATTACGTTTTTTGTGATCCGGGGCTGTCCGTTGTGAACCAGACAGCCCCGGATCTGATTTTTTGGCCCCATAGTATTCCTATGGGGCCCAGATGGACCCGGATGGCAGCTATCTGCCATCCGAGTTCCCTCCGCGGGAACATCTCTCTCTGACACGGTCTCCTCCGCCAGGGCCAGCTCCAGGTTTTTGCGGGCCCTGGGCAAAAGTCTTAGTGGGCCCCTTTAACACATGGGGTGTGTGTGTGTATATATATATATATATATATATATATATATAGACGCTGTGGGCAATATATATACACAATAGAATCTCTGTAATAATCCCTCTCCTCCACCCGGTGCGCTTTGTCTCTCCACCCCCATATGCTCTGTCTTCTCCCCGTGTGCTGACTCCCCGCGACATGCAATGTCTTCTCCACCCTAACCCCCCATGCTGTTTTCTCCCCCTGTGCACTATTCCCAACCTTTGCTTGCTTTCTCCTCATGCACTGTACTCTATCCCTTGTGCTGTGCCCGTGTCCCCTGTGTCTTTTGCCCCCACCCCTTGCTTTGTCTTGCCTGTGTGCTCTTTGTCTCTTGCCCCCACCTCTTGTGCTGTTATCTATCCCAGTGTGCTTTCTTCCCCCTCTATTGTCTCTCTTGCCCCCACCCCTTGAGCCACCTTCTCCTGTGCTCTGTCCACCCCATGCATTGTCTTCTCCTGTGCGAGGTCTTCTCTCCACGTGAGCTGTGCTGCGATAAGTGCAGCTTCTGACTGCTGACGGCTTATGAATAGTAATAAGCTGGCAGCAGAGCGGTGTGACTATCCCTGGCAGAGACCTGTGATGTTACCTGCGGTGTGGCGCAGATCTTTCACTGCCAGCTTATCAGTATTCATAAGCAACCATGAGCAGTCGCACGCTTCGTTTATCTCACATGGGGAGAAGATAGCGCAGAAGGTGGAGAACACAGAGCAGGGGGAGGAGAAGACAGTGCAGGTGGAAAGAGAAACAGCGCAAGGAAGCCATGAACTGCTGGGGACACCATCCTGCAAGTGGTGCAGATGGTGTCCCCAACAGCAAGTGGGCCCCGGCCCTGCCCTCCACACTGCCCCCACTCATAATATACCCTCTCCACACTGTCCCCCTTCTAATATATCCCCCACACTGCCCCCACTCATAATATATCCCCGACTCATAATATACCACACTGCCCCTACTCATAATATACCCCACACACACTGCCCGCACTCATAATATACCCCCCACACACTGCCCCCTCATAAATTACCCTCCACACACTGCCCCCTCATAATATACCCCCCACACACTGCCCCCTTATAATATACCCCCCACACACTGCCCCCCTCATAATATACCCCCCACACACTGCCCCCTCATAATACACCACACACACACTGCCCCCTCATAAATTACCCTCCACACACTGCCCCCTCGTAAATTACCCTCCACACACTTCCCCCCTCATAAATTACCCTCCACACACTTCCCCCCTCATAATATAACCCCCACACACTGCCCCCACTCATAATATACCCCCCCACACTGCCCCCTCATAAATTACCCTCCACACACTGCCCCCCTCATAATATACCCCCCCCCACACTGCCCCCTCATAAAATACCCTCCACACACTGCCCCCACTCATAAATTACCCTCCACACACTGCCCCCACTCATAAATTACCCTCCACACACTGCCCCCACTCATAAAATACCCTCCACACACTGCCCCCACTCATAAATTACCCTCCACACACTGCCCTCACTCATAAATTACCCTCCACACACTTCCCCCCTCATAAATTACCCTCCACACACTTCCCCCCTCATAATATACCCCCCACACACTGCCCCCACTCATAATATACCCCCCACACACTGCCCCCTCATAATATACCCCCCACACACTGCCCCCTCATAAATTACCCTCCACACACTGTCCCCCTCATAATATACCCCCCTCCCACACTGCCCCCTCATAAAATACCCTCCACACACTGCCCCCACTCATAAATTACCCTCCACACACTGCCCCCACTCATAAATTACCCTCCACACACTGCCCCTACTCATAAATTACCCTCCACACACTGCCCCCACTCATAATATACCCCCCCACACTGCCCCCTCATAAAATACCCTCCACACACACTGCCCCCACTCATAAATTACCCTCCACACACTGCCCCCACTCATAAATTACCCTCCACACACTGCCCCCACTCATAAATTACCCTCCACACACTTCCCCCCTCATAAATTACCCTCCACACACTTCCCCCCTCATAATATACCCCCCACACACTGCCCCACTCATAATATACCCCCCACACACTGCCCCCTCATAAATTACCCTCCACACACTGCCCCCTCATAAAATACCCTCCACACACTGCCCCCACTCATAAATTACCCTCCACACACTGCCCCCACTCATAAATTACCCTCCACACACTGCCCCTACTCATAAATTACCCTCCACACACTGCCCCCACTCATAATATACCCCACACACACTGCCCACACACCCTGCCTGGCTGCCCCCATTCATCGTATTCCCCACACACTGCCCATCTGTAGCAAATATCACTTATCTTCAGCTCCATTGTGGAGCCACTGACCATTGCCGCCGCATTCCTTCTGTGTCTAATGGGTGCTCCTTCTCCTCTTCTATGTGTTCCATAATGTGGAACACAAAGGAAGAGGAAATGACGGCCCGGATCTGGGGGCGGAGCGGGGGCTGGGGGGGATCGGGGGCTGGTGGCCGGGGTCTATGAATGAAAGCACCGAACCGGTAAGATAATACCGGCGGCGGCGCAATGCTGGCGGGCAGTGGCGCAATGCGGGTGGTCGGCAGTGGGCTTCTCAGACATGCCTGGGCCCCGGGTATGCCGGGTGCTGCTGACGCCGGCCCTGTCCTCTGCGGCGGTCCCCTCCTTCCCTCTTCTGGCGGGTCTGACTGCTGCAGGCTGGGTGAGGTGGGCGGGCCTGATGAGCAGGGGGGGTGAGTGGGAGGTATGAGGGGGCGGGGCTTACGACCCGTCCGACACCGGGCAGGAGAAATAAAAAAAAAAAAAAGAAAAAAAGAAAACAGGCTGAGGCTCCGCCCCCCCTATGAATGGCGCTGCCCTAGGCACGTGCCTACGGGTGCCTAATGGAAAATACGGCCCTGGCTCTCCCATCGTGTGTTTCAGAATATTTCACTGCATATTATAGCCTCCTGTTGTTTTCCACTAATTTCCCTGTTACTGCTATGTGACAGTAATGTTCCTGCTGATCAAACCTTAAAGAGACAGAGCGGGACTGCAGACTGATACTGTTGATTTAGGATCATCACCAGATATATCTCTCTTCTTTTTCTTTAACCTTTTTATAACACTGATCGATTTTTACATTTATTTTTGTTTAATACCTTTTTGCCACCCAAATGAATTTCTTAAAAACCCTCACCAAATAAATATCGATATATAATATATATTATATACGCATTGACCCAGCAGGATAATATAGGTGCATAATACTGCCATATTGACAATTCGTTTCACAAATATGTACCTACATCGTGGTGTTGTGGATTAGCACAGTTGTTCTGCAAGCTAACACTCTAGATCTGTATTACTATCCCTATTTTGGAATCGGATTATGACAGGTTCAATTCCAGAAGCACCATTATTATCATTCTTTTGTATTAATTTGTCATGATTTATATTTACTTACCACTGTATATTGAGTTATGATTGATATACTGATATTAATTCTTGTTTTTCTTTGATTTGATTTATATGGATGTGTCTTCTATATATCGACACAGATGATGTATACTACTACGTCACTATGTCTCCTCCCTTAATGTGACGTCACCATGATTCAGCAAACAAAGCATTTTGGCGCTCTTATCTGTATATATAGCTGTATGTTTCATTGTATCTTAATTGTCTCTGAGGAAGGAGCCTGGGAGCAGCTCCGAAACGTGTGGGAATTAAAGCAACACCTTATCCCAGATATCCCGACTTCTGGTGGTCTTTGACAGCAGCGCGGGACAAGCGGCACTTAGTCCTTGTTTTAGATTTATCGTTCACAACATGGCCTTTAAGGTATCGTAACACGCAGCAACGTATCTGCAATGTTGCCAGCAACTTCACAGGAGCATGCACGTTTTTGGCACTTTTCCAAGATTGCCTTGTAGATGTCACACAGGGAGATATCGTAGGCAACGCAACTAGGATGTTGAAAGCAACTTTCATTGGCAGATTATAAGAAACCCAGCGAGCGATCCTTAACAATGTAGTGAATTGGGGAAGTTGCTTTAAACATCGCTATTGCGGTGTCATACAGAGCAATGCTAGCAGATCACCTGAGCAACATTGCCAGGTTTCAGAACATGTTCTGCAATCTGGCAACTCCGCTCAAGCAACTTATTGCCGTTGAATTGCCCTGTCACACGTAGCAACGCACTAGCGATGTTGCTTCAACTTCGCCACATCCCTGAGTTGCCGACGATGTTGCCGACAATGTTGCCACGTTTAACGGTACCTTTAGGCTACATGAACATGTTGAGTATTTGGTGAGTTTTTTAACTCGGGGACTTTTCACATCTATGATTGAGTCCCGTTTGGCTTCCAATCCGTTTTTAGCAGCATGTGTGTCAAAAATGCATTGCAAACGCATCCAAAAATGCACCCATTGATTTCAATGGAAAGTGCAATGAAAACGCTTGTAAAAATGCATGTCATTTTCAGAAAACTCAAAACACATGTGTTTTACAAACACAACCCAAAACGTTGCATGCATGCATAGGAACACAAACGCAACCCCCCTTAGATGTGAACTTAGCCTTAGTATTTGTAAGTAGTGATGGGCGAGTCCTAAATTACTCGGAATCGCTTGACTCTAGCGAGTCCGAGCCCGGGACTCGCTACTCGTTGCGAGTCTAGCGAGTCCAATGTTAATGAATGGGGAAGCGAGTAATAGCGAGTAGTGTGAGATTTACAAATCACAGATGTGTCTCGGAAGCTTCAGCCTGAAGCAATCCTAGTTTTGTCAGAGACTCTGACAAAACTAGGATTTCCATTGACTTGCATTGGACTCGTTTACTGTGCAAGTAATTGCTGGGAAACTCGCACAGTAAGGAGTCGGGCTGTCTGCTCTGTGCTGGCTGCCGCAGCTCCAGGGTCCTAGAGCCCGCCTGCTGCCTGATGTAGCAGAGCTGAGATTGTTCTCAGTCTGCTCACTCCCTGTGCATAGACATCTATATCTATGCAAAAGGATGTAGCAGAGAGGACATCGCGTTTTGGACTACGTCGGACGGAAGAGGATTTTTTTAATTAAAGATGGAGTCCCTAATGGCTTTTTTTTTATTTCTAATAAAAAATTTTCTCTGTGTTGTGTTTTTTTTAAAACAATTTAATAGAAATTCATGGCGGTCATGTCTAATATTGGCGTGACCGCCATAAATTTCGGGCTTAGGGCCAGCTGATAATACAAAGCTGGCCCTAACCTCTTTATTACCCAGCGTGCCACCGCCACCAGGGCCGCTGGAAGAGCGGGGTTCAGCGCCAGAGGATGGCGCTTTAATGAACGCGCCAACTTCTGGGGCGGCTGCGGGCTGCAATTTGCAGCGGGGGGTGCCCAGAAAGCTTGAAATAATAAAAAAAAAATGCGTGGGGCTTCGCGCAATTTCTATGTCTAGCTAGGTACAGCTAAGCAGCTGGGGGCTGGAATCCACAGCGCAGGGAGGCCCAAGCTTTCTGGGCACCCCTCGCTGCAAATTGCAGCCCGCAGCCGCCCCAGAAGATGGCGCGTTCATTGAAGCGCCATCCTCTGGTGCTGAACCCCGCTCTTCCAGCAGCCCTGATGGCGGTGGCACACTGGGTAATAAAGGGGTTAATACCAGCTTTGTTATACAAGCTGGTATTAAGCCCGAGATTCTTAATGTCAGGCCACGTTTGACTCGGCCACTAAGAATCTCCAATAAAGGGTTAAAAAAACACAACACAGAGAAAATTTTTTATTAGAAATAAAAAAAAAAAGCCATTAGGGACTCCATCTTTAATTAAAAAAATCCTCTTCCGTCCGACGTAGTCCAAAACGCGATGTCCTCTCTGCTACATCCCCTGTGCATAGATATAGATGTCTATGCACAGGGAATGAGCAGACTGAGAACAATCTCAGCTCTGCTACATCATCTCTGTGAGCAGGCGGGCTCTAGGACCCTGGAGCTGCGGCAGCCTGCACAGAGCAGACAGCCGGACTCAGCTCGCAAAGTAACAGCAGTTACTTTGCGAGTTTCCCAGCGATTACTTGCACAGTAATGAGACCAATGCAAGTCAAAGGCAATCCTAGTTTTGTCAGAGTCTCTGACAAAACTAGGAGTGATATTGATTTCCATTGGACTCGTTGCTGTGCGAGTAATCGCTGGGAAACTCGCAGAGTACCGAGTCCTGCGAGTCCCTTAGTACTCGCCGAGTAACGAGTCCTAGCGAGTAGATTCGCCCATCCCTATTTGTAAGATAAAACCAGGAGTGGAGCAATTAGAGTAAAAGTATAATTGAAATATATGCACTATGTCTGCATATTTTGTCCATTCCTGGTTTTGGCTTATAAATACTGGGGTAAAAAACTCACCAAATACTTAGTGTGTGTACATGGCCTTAAGGTACTGTCACACACCTCCATATCGCTGGCGAGAACGCTGGCAATTCCCGAATTCCGCGATGTGGAAACCACATCGCATGTGCGAGGAGGGTTAATGACATCGCCACATGTAAAGCAAAGTCAGTTATAGAAACATTAAGTAGTATCCAAAGTCATAGTTGTTAGCATTGGTTAGTATAGTGAGTTAAAATCTATAATCTGCGCCAGACTATGTGATACTTATTGAATAATAGTTATTAGATATGTCAGCGTGATCATCTGAAATATACACTCCCGTTTATGTGGGTACTTTGTATATCCCCTCTATTGCAAGATAATCCCAAGTTCTTATTATTTCTATTCATACCTTATTTCAATATTTTTCAAGGGAGATCCCAGGTCTGGGAGCTGTTGTGAAGTGGCACTTGCGGTTGCCACCGGCCGCCCTTTATGATCGTGGACCAGAAGTGTTATGGACGCCGACGCATGTGCAGTAGCGCCAGATACGCGTCACCACTTGGTGATGCGCAATAGGAAAAGTTAGTATCGTTGCTAAGGTAGCGTATCACGTGACCGCAGCGTCATAGGAGGGGCTATACAAAGTACCCACATAAACTGGAGTGTATATTTCAGATTATCACGCTGACATATCTAATAACTATTATTCAATAAGTATCACATAGTCTGGCGCAGATTATAGATTTTAACTTAATGTTTCTATAACTGACTTTGCTTTACATATTGCGATGTCATTAACCCTCCTAATTAAACCACCCCTATCCCTTTCTAATAATAGGCACCCCATATATTCCCAAGGATCCAAGGATCCCCCATTTTACGTATACCCAAAGGTAAATCCATACCCAAGAGTATAGCTATATAAGCAAGCATGAGATATGATTAATATTGGAATCTTATAATTTTACATACAGATCTAAGAAAGAGCTATACCATAGTGGAACAAATATGCTACCTTGAGAAAACATCACAATAAAGGGTAAATAATGTCTATATCCGTTTTCCTTTTACTATCTAAACCAAAAAATTCTTGTGTGTATATGAAACTTCCTCCCTCCCCTGAATACCCTCCCTCTTGCTTTTGACCTAACCATATAATATAAAGTCAAGGATATTGTCTAACTGAAATAGGTGGCAGGTGTATCTTTGACACCTGTCAAGGTGGTATCATTACAAGTATGTAAATATGTAAATAACTACTATGTTCTTTATACCTTGTATTGACTGTGTATGTATTTTTAATTCACAGCAACAGGCGTGACCAAGGTCTAAGTTGGTCCGAAATGCATTGCTGCAGGTTGCTCTTCAAATAAAATCATTTTGCATCATATTATATAGAGAGTGTGCGATTGTTAATTCTCCTCAGTACCAGACGTGGGTCCCCCCCAGACCTCTCAATCAGCACCTCTGCCTATGAAATATATCTCGGTGTGCACGCCATCTGTTTTTTCTATTGACTTTGGTGTTGGTAGTTGCACCCCAGTCCTTAAATGTCCACGGAATCCTTCGCATATGATGATACTGCCTGGGATGACATCGTGGCACAAGTCACCGAATCAACAGAATTCCTAAAAATACCAAGCAAGGACCTGAGGTCAAGGGAATTCGAAAAGGAGAGGAGAAAATTTGTCTCACTAGACCTACACTGCAGAACCTTGGCGGAATACCACTGCCAAAAGAAGATCCCTAGGGGCTTAAGGAGTAATATAAGACCAACGATCTTTGCTGACAACGATGACTATTGAAAACAATTCCAACAAATTCTAAACAAGTGCTCATTCAATCGCATAGCCTTGACCATTGAACACCTGAGGAGTGCAATAACAGAGACTAAAGAAAAAATATCAGTCATAGAAGCGCAACTGGTGGGTTCGTTCACCTCAAACGACTGGGCGGAACTGAAAAATAGAATCAACTACACTATTTCTAGCTAAAAAAAAACCCTGCAAGAAAGAGGCAGAAATTCCAGAAGATGTAGAAGACTACGCACAAAACAGAGTCTACAGATGGAACGA
This sequence comes from Allobates femoralis, assembly GCA_033576535.1. Classification (NCBI taxonomy): domain Eukaryota; kingdom Metazoa; phylum Chordata; class Amphibia; order Anura; family Aromobatidae; genus Allobates; species Allobates femoralis. The sequence continues at coordinate 13,170 of JARQOC010002314.1, forward strand.
GCCTACACCCTACGCACCAAGACCGTGGCAAGCATATTCACAACAACCACCATCTCCAAGTTCTGGCAGTGACTCTGGCTGAGGTCAGAGGGGAGGAGTGCCTTTTTTAGGCCTTCACTAAGGAAGAGGTACCCCACGAGAAGGTCAAGGTGGTCGAGGAGGATAGCCGAGGATGAGGACCAGGTCACAGATAAGGGTCCCAACCTCATAGTGAATGTTTCAGATTATACCCTATCACCTACTGAATTTAAGGTACTTAACAAAGGTCTAACATTTTGCCCTACACCTAAGTGGGATTATTTCGCACTGGAAAAAGACTTACAGAGTTTTTATAGAACAATCAGACTAAAGACACATTTTGCGTCAGTGGAGACAGGTTCAAACACTGGACTTCCTACTACTGCTTCACCAAACCCAGTTCTGATTTCCTCATTAGATTTACATAATAAAAGTAATTTTATGCCACCAAGAACATACAATGCAACTGAGAACTTTATTTCATTGGTAGATCAGGACATTCAATCCCACCTACAGGAACATAGATTAGGTTTCTTCCCGACACGAAACAACATTCCACATGAAGAACGCCAAGCACTCACGTCATTACAACAAAATATGGATATAACAGTCAAACCAGCTGATAAAGGAAATTCCATAGTCATCATGAATACTAGGGAGTATATAGCTGAAATTCAGAGACAATTAAACGACACGGAGACTTATAAATTAATCAGTAGTGACCCCACCAACAGGATCAGAAACAGGATACAGAGAATTGTGGATACTTATTCTACAAATAACATAATTGATTAAAAAAATCCACATTTCTAACTAAAACTGATCCCATCACACCGGTAATCTACGTCTTTCCAAAAATCCATAAAAACCTTCACAATCCACCCGGACAACCAATCGTAATGTCAACAGAATCTATTTTATCACCTCTTTGTAAATACCTCAAGAAAATTCTAACACGCTTGCCAGAAAAACAAAATCCTTTATTCTCGATACTAATGACTTCCTTATCAGAATAAAAACTTTGGAGAACATACCCCACAATAGTCTACTATTAACACTAGACGTTAATAGCCTATTGTGAGGCACCGCCGGCATGATCCTCATGGCCGGGGCGCATCACATACAGGATCAGGAGGATCCTGTTTACACTGGCCGGTTTGACTGTGATAATGCTGTGTGAACCAACTTTGAACACAAGGTTTCATGTTACTAATGAGTGGCTCATAAGATCGAGGAAGCCCTAAGGAAAAGGGAGGTAAGGGCTGAGTGCTGACAACCCGGAACACAGGGAGTTAACCTGAGCTGTGTGAAAGGCTGATTACCAACAGCTAAGGGGGTGTGTCCATGTAGGAGTGGCTGGCACGATAAGAGGCAGCCAGCTGAGTGATTGAGAGATTCATTCTCAGCCAGACAGCAGCCTGAGAGGATGCGGGCTGATTACCAGCCTGAGAGCTGAGCAGAGCCAGTCTGTGTGAGGGACTGGAGATCGTGCTGAGACCAGCCAAGTGCAGAGCAGTCCAGAGGCTGTGTGAATGAAGGGAGCATGCTAGCTCCATGCCGGTGCCGAGGTCCGAGGTTGTGATAGCACCTGGTGGGGAAGCCGTGGCTGAACCCGGTGGAGACTGGTCCGGGCGTGGGGTGAACCACGTCCGGGAAAGGAGCCCTTGGGGGACGCTTGGTGGACCCGTTACACAGGTAGCGAGACCCGGTTCCGTGCCCGGTAAGACAGCGGTTCCCGTGTAACGGAGTGAGCTGTGTGTGAGTAATGCCAGACGGGCATAACCGCTATTGGGTCCGACTAGGCAGTCGGTAAAGGACCCGTTGATGTATGTAGGGGCTTAGGCAATTGCCCTGAATGTAAGATGATGACCTATGTAAGAACATTGTATAATAATGTGGGGAGAAAGTGACCCAGCCAGTATGGATGATGTTGGAGGCGTTCCGTCCCTGTGGGACGAGAGGGAGGCTTGCCCTGCTGCTTGCAGAGGGTACCCGTCCCTCAACCACGGCCTCTAATGGTGTGGGTGTGCCTGTGGTGCCAGACACAGGGGTAATAGGGCTCCTAGTAGGTAACGGATGAGGTTCCCGTGTACTATGGTTTGCCAGTCCCTGTAATGGGCCATGGAGGAGCCACAGTCCATGGATGATGGGCTGTGAGCGTGTGGAAGAAATGTATGTGATCCATGGACGTTTGAATGATGGATCACACATGGTATGTAAGGCCCGGTCAGGCAGGAATCCTGACTACGGGGTAATGTTATATCATCATGCTGGGTAACTAAAGCCAGGCGGCAGGTACCGCCATTGGGACCCACAGGGCCCGTTGAGGCGTATGTAACGAAGGTCAGAAGCAGGGGTTAAAAGGGCTCCTAGAGTGGGGACACCATGGTTGAACCAGGTGGACGCTGACCTGGACATGGGGTGAAACATGTCCAGGAAGGAGCCCCTTGGGGATACATGACATACCCGGTACTCAGGTTGCCCAATCCCTGTTATGAACCCGGAAGGGGTCATCATCGAAGTATAACAAATGTATTTATCATAACTGTACTGTAAGATGTGTAAGTAGGCCGGAGGCCGTAGCTACCCCGGGAGCAGGTGTTAGAGCTCCAATGGGGAGAGAGTCGTGGTTACAGGTCCCGGGTTATTGTGAATGTATATGTGTAATGTTCTATGTAATGTATGATGTATTTATGTAAAGTGTTTAGAATCAATGTGATATGTGTCCAACATACTACCCGGGTTATGTTATTATATGTGAAAAATAAACGGGTAGACATTGGTTGAACTTATAAACACGTGTTTTGTCGTTATGCAAGCGGGTTACCCGGTTGCTACCTCACACTATACACATCGATCAAACATGAAAAAGGTATATTGGCAGCCAAAACATGATTAGGCAACACCAACTTATCCAACAATGAAGTCCAACTATGCTTGGATCTCTTAGAAACCGTACTTAGAGAAAAAAATGTTCTCTTCCAAGACGACTTCTATGTTCAGATACGGGGAACCGCAATGGGGTCAAATATGGCCCCGGCTTATGCAAATCTCTATATGGATCACTTTGAGAGTGCTCACATCTATACGAACGCACTATTTAATGAACACGCCGTACTGTGGCTTCGCTACATAGACAACGTATTCTGCATATTGAATGGTGATGAGAACAGTTTAGAGACATGCTGTATGGAAATCAACTCTATCAGACCAGAACTAAAATTCACAATAAACCATAGTGAAACTGAAATCAATTTCCTGGATACGAGGATTTTCAAAAAACCAGATTGGAAATTGGGTTCTGACATTTACAGGAAACCCACTGTCAGAAACGAGTTACTCCTATTCAGTAATTGCCATCCCCGCTCTACTAAACATAGCCTACCCAGGTCACAATTTAAAAGGGTGGAAAGATTGGTATCCGAGAGAGATTCCCTCCCGTTGCGACTTCAGGAAATGGGGGACAAATTTCGTGAAAGAAAGTATCCCGAAAAACTCATTCTAGAGCAAACAAACCGTATTTTAAATCACACAGAAACATCTCCTGTAGTCGCTAAGACTGAGAGAGTTCCTTTCGTTCATGGCCACCATCCAACAATGCCAAGAATCTATAACATAATTAAGAGACACTGGTCAGGATGAAAAAAGCCTACCCAAAAATTGAGGCATTTCAGAATCTAACTCTAATGTGCAAACGTAGACCCCCCAACATAGAGGACTCTGTGATCAAAGCAGATATAGGAAGCAGAAACCGAAGACCTAAGCAGACATACTTAGACACACAAAGAAAGGGCACATTTCCCTGTCTAAACTGTCCACCCTGCTCAAATATCATTAAGGGAGAAAACTTTACACACACACATACCGGCAAATCCTACTCAATCAAGAGGTACTATATGTGCAACTCAAACTACGTAGTATATCTGATAAAATGTCTGTGTGGTCTTATGTATGTGGGAGAAATGACCCAACACATTAAAGATAGAATTGCCAGCCACAAATCGACAATTAGGTGTGGTAAGACCTGGCTCCCCATTCTGCATCACTTCAATACAGCTAAGCATTCAGTCTCAGGTATCAGGTACTCAGGTATCAAGTGATCGAGCAAGTTGAAAGACCACGGAGGGGTAGTAACCACATCCAAATGTTGAAAAACAGGGAATCCTTCTGGATATACACTTTACAGACCCTGAGTCCTAAAGGGCTTAATAGGGAGATAGATTGGCCTGTACACACCTGAAACTAATGTGTTCTTTTCAAAAACTTCCTTCTAGATATACTAAGGAAATTGAAATATAATTTCACCTGTACCTACTATAGTCGTGCACCTTTATGGTGGGTTTACACGCCGCGATATCGGCGTCCAACTCCGACCCAACTCCGACAAAAAGTCACGTGGTTCGCGAGTTGGACCGATATCGTGTGCGCGTTGTACGGTTTGAGCGTACAACGCGATGCTGGAACGATGCCAAAATGATATCGGAGTTGAATAGCCGAGCTATTCAACTCCCCGATATCGCAAGGCCGTTGTACCAGCATCGCAGCGTGTGACAGCCAAACTCCGATCTGTACTCGCACCTCACCCATTAACTCCCATGTTAAATGGTCGTTACTGGGTTGGTGGGCGTACACATCGGAGGGACGTTGTTTCCCGATATCTCAGCGTGTAAACCGCCGATGCGATATCGGGAAAAGCGCTCAAAAAATGCGCGCTCCCGCGGCGTTGCCTCCGATATCGCCGCGATATCGGGACGTGTAACCCCACCATCAGAGGGTAAGATATCGCAGAAGTATGGTAATAGTCTAGACATATAGTCGTAAATTTGCATTGTGTTTTGTGTTGGGATTGGGACCCCCTGTGCCTTTTCACTCTTTTCCCCCCCTTCTTATAGATGCGGAGGACTTTACCAAGAATAACAAAGAGTGTTTGTCATTTTGTATAATGGTATATATTTTTGAACAATTGTGGCTCTTCTATAGTCCCCTGTTTGATTTAGGGGGGGTTATACTGAGAATACTGCGGTGGACAACCTACATCAGCAGTATGCACTTCATAATCTGTACTTTAATACTGCTGAACCTAGAAAGGATGACACCATCAAAAAATACTAGTATGTAACATACTAACTATGTCAAAATCTGTGAAACAATACGGCTGAGCCTAAAAAGGATAACACCATCACAAAGTTCTATTTGAATTCACCTAATATTAGGTAATATATTAACTATATGCCAGCTAATCACTAGAATATCATTGTTTGATATTCTATAAGTGCTATGCAGTAGCCACATGACATACTGTTATAATAATAACCATAATCTAGAAAAAACTCTTTGCTTACCCTATCCGGTCTACACACAATAATAAGACGCCAGTCAAACAGTGGAATTTCTATTTTGAGACTTTATAAAGACTAACACACTGCTACCATAACAACCAGCAATTGGAATCATCCCTCCTATGACGCTGCGGTCACGTGATACGCTGCCTTAGCAACGATACTAACTTCCCCTATTGCGCATCACCAACTGGTGACGCGTATCTGGCGCTACTGCGCATGCGCCGGCGTCCATAACACTTCCGGTCCGCGATCATAAAGGGCGGCCGGCGGCAACCGCAAGTGCCACTTCACAACAGCTCCCAGACCTGGGATCTCCCTTGAAAAATATTGAAATAAGGTATGAATAGAAATAATAAGAACTTGAGATTATCTTGCAATAGAGGGGCTGTACAAAGTACCCACATAAACGGGAGTGTATATTTCAGATGATCACGCTGACATATCTAATAACTATTATTCAATACGTATCACATAGTCTGGCGCAGATTATAGATTTTAACTCCCTATACTAACCAATGCTAACAACTATGACTTTGGATACTACTTAATGTTTCTATAACTGACTTTGCTTTACATATTGCGATGTCATTAACCCTCCTAATTAAACCACCCCTATCCCTTTCTAATAATAGGCACCCCATATATTCCCAAGGATCCGAGGATCCCCCATTTTACGTATCCCCAAAGATAAATCCATACCCAACAGTATAGCTATATAAGCAAGCATGAGATATGATTAATATTGGAATCTTATAATTTTACATACAGATCTGAGAAAGCGCTATACCATAGTGGAACAAATCCACTACCTTGAGAAAACATCACAATAAAGGGTAAATAATGTCTATATCCGTTTTCCTTTTACTATCTAAACCAAAAAATTCTTGTGTGTGTATATGAAACTTCCTCCCTCCCCTGAATACCCTCCCTATTGCTTTTGACCTAACCATATAATATAAAGTCAAGGATATTGTCTAACTGAAGTAGATTGCAGGTGTATCTTTGACACCTGTCAAGGTGGTATCATCACAAGGATGTAAATATGTAAATAACTACTATGTTCTTTGTACATTGTATTGACTGTGTATGTATTTTTAATTCACAGCAACAGGCGTGACCAAAGTCCAAGTTGGGCCGAAACGCATTGCTGCGGGTTGCTCTTCAAATTAAATCATTTTGCGTCATATGATATAGAGAGTGTGCGATTGTCAATTCTCCTCAGATCTCCCGGGGACAGGCACCGCTAATCTCCCGCGGTGTCGGCGCGGGAGATTTAAACAAACAGCTGATCTGACAGCTGTTTAAATTTCCCACGCCGATATCACCTATTCGGTGTCGGCGCAGGAAATTTAAACAGGTGTCATATCAGCAGTTTGTTTAAATCTCCCGCGCCGACACCGTCGGGAGATCAGCAGCGGCTGCCAGGAAGAAGAGATCTCCGCCGCTGATCTCCGCCTCCCCGCTGCCGAGACTGCTGACTGACTGGCCGGGCACCATACTATGTAAATGAATGCGGAGAATCTCCGCTGCGTTCACATCCGTATGGCAGTGTTTACGTCTGCATGACAGACGCATGCAGACACAAACGCTAGTGTGAAACCAGCCTATGTTCACATTAACTTTTAGCAATAAACTGTGGAAAAGAAAAGCGCAATTGGGTCTTACCCAGGGAGAGGAAGGATTAGCAGGGAAGCAATATGGTGCTCACCTTGTGTGGTTGTGACCCACAACCAAATGAAAGTGTTATAGGCAGCTGCCGCAGGAACCACATGCTCCAAGGCAAGTCGATTATGCAGGATATCATGAAAAATTGTATTAAATCTGTGCTGCTGCCAAATAATCCAATTCAAAGCAATAGTTGTAGCATATGATGGTTTATTCTACACGCTTTGAAGAGTAACCCAGCTTCTTCATCACGAATATACGCCAGCACCCAGTACTGGTGTATATTTCCTGTTGAAGAAGTGGGGTTACACATTAACCTTTGTCATAGAGACTTGTAAAAATCCATACAAAGATCTCTCTAGAGAAGACATATTTCTCCCCTCCCCCCCCACCCCCACCACATCCTCACATTCCCACATTGGACATATAGGATTAATTAAACCAGCCGAGGTAGCGAGGTTTATAAGGTAAGTCCATTGAAACAAGGACCTCCTAGTGTGAACAGCTAGTTTAAACTGTTATATTTGCTGTAAGCAGAAGGAGAGCCTGGGTTTTGTATTTTTAGGTGCTGTACAGTTTGTCACAAAACTGCATTCAAATCCTTATGCCAGCAAAGTCAATAAGAATCCTGATGTTTTGCTCACATGATACTTTTTTCCCTTGCAGATTTGGTGCAGAAATAAATCTGCAGCATGTCAATTTTTGCATTATTTTTGTAGCCTTTTTCCACCCCAAATGCATGAAAAATGCATGGAAAAAATGCATAACAAACACATCAAAAATGCATCAAAAATGCTTTGCATTTGTGGTGCCTTTTTCCTACCAGGAGACACAGATTTGGTGCAGAATTTTCTGTGACCAAATAATCAACGTGTGCACATACCTTTAGTGAAGGAAGTCACTTGCACAGGAACCAGCATGTTTGCTTCAAAAGATTTTTTTCAGACATCTGGGCACTGGTGTAAAATTATAAATTTTGGGGATTGTAGGTATGGGAAATGTGCATTTTTAGGTTTGGGATTTCCAGAGGAAGAACATGCATATTGTTTCATATTAATCTGAAGCTCATAGGCATGTCTTACAGGTATATGTCATATTTCACATCTGTAGAAAGATAAAATCGCAATAAGAAAAATGGACCATGATGTCTTCCACCTCGGACCTTCAGGGGCAAAGATATCCTGGAAATAGGGATTTAATAATTTCCTGGAAACTGAAGCCAGATGCCGAGGTACGTATGTGTGTAATGGGTTAAAAAAAGCAAATACCACATGATAAACCCATTTGATGCTGGAAGGTGCATGTCGGTGTAGGATTGATACATATTTTCTATTTGGAGAACTTCCCTCCAAAAAAGAATTGTGTCACCCCTACGGCCATAGGTCAAGTACTTTTCTTTTTTTGTATCCTTTTTATATAATGTAATTTTATACTGGTTTTTTTGTCCCCTTTGTAAATCTTTTGTATATATTTGTAAACTCTTCCTATCTTTTGGATTAAATATATAAAATGTAATAGCTTCATTCCTCTATAAACCGAATCCCCAAAGCCATACGCTCACTGTAACTGTCCAACTTACCTGTACAGACGATTAGACGTGGCAGCGAATACCGTATATACTCGTGTATAAGCCGACCCGTGTATAAGCCGACCCCCCTACTTTTGCCCCCAAAACCTGGGAAAACCTATTGACTCGTGTATAAGCCGAGGGTGGACTCCAGCACAGGCAGCAGCCCCCGAGGTATATACAGGCAGCAGCAGCAGCCCCCGAGGTATATACAGGCAGCAGCAGCAGCCCCCGAGGTATATACAGGCAGCAGCAGCAGCCCCCAGAGGTATATACAGGCAGCAGCAGCAGCCCCCAGAGGTATATACAGGCAGCAGCAGCCCCCAGAGGTATATACAGGCAGCAGCACAGCCCCAGAGGTATATACAGGCAGCAGCAGCCCCAGAGGTATATACAGGCAGCAGCAGCCCCAGAGGTATATACAGGCAGCAGCAGCCCCAGAGGTATATACAGGCAGCAGCAGCCCCCAGAGGTATATACAGGCAGCAGCAGCCCCCAGAGGTATATACAGGCAGCAGCAGCCCCCAGAGGTATATACAGGCAGCAGCAGCCCCCAGAGGTATATACAGGCAGCAGCAGCCCCCAGAGGTATATACAGGCAGCATCAGCAGCCCCCAGAGGTATATACAGGCAGCAGCAGCCCCAGATGTATATACAGGCAGCAGCAGCCCCAGAGGTATATACAGGCAGCAGCAGCCCCCAGAGGTATATACAGGCAGCAGCAGCCCCCAGAGGTATATACAGGCAGCAGCAGCAGCCCCCAGAGGTATATACAGGCAGCAGCAGCAGCCCCCAGAGGTATATACAGGCAGCAGCAGCAGCCCCCAGAGGTATATACAGGCAGCAGCAGCCCCCAGAGGTATATACAGGCAGCAGCAGCCCCAGAGGTATATACAGGCAGCAGCAGCCCCAGAGGTATATACAGGCAGCAGCAGCCCCAGAGGTATATACAGGCAGCAGCAGCCCCAGAGGTATATACAGGCAGCAGCAGCCCCCAGAGGTATATACAGGCAGCCACCAAGGTTATACAGGCAGCAGCAGCCCCCAGAGGTATATACAGGCAGCAGCAGCCCCCAGAGGTATATACAGGCAGCAGCAGCCCCCAGAGGTATATACAGGCAGCAGCAGCCCCCAGAGGTATATAACGAGGCAGCCAGCAGCCCCAGATGTATATACAGGCAGCAGCAGCCCCAGAGGTATATACAGGCAGCAGCAGCCCCCAGAGGTATATACAGGCAGCAGCAGCCCCCAGAGGTATATACAGGCAGCAGCAGCCCCCAGAGGTATATACAGGCAGCAGCAGGCCCCCAGTGGGGTATACAGCAGGCCCCCATATACAGCAGGCCCCCAGTGGCACTCACCCCCCCACACTGTGCAGTGCCCCCCCTCCCGATGCATTATCTTACCATCCAGCCGCGTCTTCATCACCGCCGGTCCTCCCGTCCATCCTCGCGCGCTGCGTTCCCGGTCTCATGTGACCCGGCGGTCGCAGTCGGATGACGTCATCGCGCCGGGTCACGTGAGAGCCGAACACAGCGCGAGAGGATGGACGGGAGGACGGTGATGAAGACGCGGCTGGATGGTAACATAATGCATCGGGAGGGGGGGCTCTGCACAGTGTGGGGGGGCGAGTGCCATTGGGGGCCTGCTGTATATGGGGGCCTGCTGTATACCCCACTGGGGGCCTGTAAACATCTGGGGGCTGTATGCACGGCTCCCCCTGCCGCTGTGATGGGCGGGGGGAGCCGTGCATATCTAATGAGCGGCCCCATGTGACGGGCCGCTCTGTCAGGAGCCTCCCCCCGCCTCCTCCAGCCTCCCCAGCACCCGGACACAGCCCCCACACAGCACATGTACCGTATAGACCCGTGTATAAGCCGAGGGGGGGACTTTTCAGCCCAATTTTTGGGCTGAAAAACTCGGCTTATACACGAGTATATACAGTACTTTTCTTGGGTTATTATTGAGTGTGTCAGTAACTTTACCAAGGTGTATATACATATTCCATGCGCTGGAATTGGTTATAATGTCAGATTGCACCAAGCCCATGGGTTAGTAATGATGAGGCGTTTTGAGATACCCGACACTATTAACCTAGTCAGTAATAGCAAAAATAAGCACACCAAAAACTCATTTATTTGAAATGAAATTCCCCAACACATTCCCTTTTTTACCATTTTATTTAAAAAAAAAAATCCAAAGAAATTTTAAAAATCCACAGTAATCTGACGTAGTCCATAAAGTCTACCCTGCAAGACATACAGTTGTGGCCAAAAGTATTGACACCCCTGCAATTCTGTCAGATAATACTGTTTCTTCCTGAAAATGATTGCAATCACAAATTCTTTGGTATCTTTATTTAATTTGTCTTCAATGAAAAAAACACAAAAAGAATTGTCCTAACTAGGGATGAGCGAGTCCTAAATTACTCGGAATCGCTAGACCCGCACGAGTCCGAGCCCAGGACTCGGTACTCGTGGCGAGTCTAGCGAGTCCAATGTTAAAGAATAGGGAATATGGATTCGCGAGTCCCGAATAGATAATACAGGACTCGGAATCGCAGACTCGCTAGGATTCGGAGCATTGGACTCAGGGGCTGGCTGGAGCCTCTTCCCCTGGGTGGCAGTTAGGTATCCCCGGCCCTGGTTGAGAACCGGGGGGGGGGGGGGGGGTGCTGTCGGGTCCAGGGGTCCAGGCAGCCTTGAGAACCGGGGGGGGGGGGGGGGGACGTGCTGTCGGGTCCAGGGGTCCAGGCAGCCTTGAGAACCGCGGGGGGGGGGGGGGTGCTGTCGGGTCCAGGGGTCCAGGCAGCCTTGAGAACCGGGGGGGGGGGGGTGCTGTCGGGTCCAGGGGTCCAGGCAGCCTTGAGAACCGGGGGGGGGGGGGGGGGGGGCTGTCGGGTCCAGGCAGCCTTGAAAAGCGGGGGCTATCAAGGCTGACCTTACCTCCTCCAGCCGCGAAGCAGCCCGCCTGCCGCAAACCGACTCGCCGGCCGCAAAGCGACGCCCGATTTGGACTCGTTACTGAGCGAGTATTCGCTAAAAGACTCGCCGATTCCCGAGTCCAGCGAGTCCCTTAAGAATCGCCGAGTAACGAGTCCTAGCGAGTAGACTCGCTCATCCCTAGTCCTAACGCCAAATTGGATCTAATTCCACACCAAACATAAAAAAAAGAGGTGGACAAAAGTATTGGCACTGTTAGAAAAATCATGTGATGCTTCTCTAATTTGTGTAATTAACAGCACCTGTAACTTACCTGTGGCACCTAACAGGTGTTGGCAATAACTAAATCACACTTGCAGCCAGCTGACATGGATTAAAGTTGACTCAACCTCTGTCCTGTATCCTTGTGTGTACCACATTGAGCATGGAGAAAAGAAAGAAGACCAAAGAACTGTCTGAGGACTTGAGAAACCAAATTGTGAGGAAGCATGAGCAATCTCAAGGCTACAAGTCCATCTCCAAAGACCTGAATGTTCCTGTGTCTACCGTGCGCAGTGTCATCAGGAAGTTTAAAGCCCATGGCACTGTGGCTAACCTCCCTAGATGTGGACGGAAAAGAAAGATTGACAAGAGATTTCAACGCAAGATTGTGCGGATGGTGGATAAAGAACCTTGACTAACATCCAAACAATAAAACCAAATAATAGGCCAATATGGTTAAAACAGGCAAACTCCGAGTAAACAAGAACCTATATAACAAATGAGTTGTCAGCCCAAATTATGGTATAAAATTTATCAATTTATTGGTACTTAATTAAAATATACATAACATAGATAAATAAATAATACATCACTAGATAAAATACACCACGAAAACAATGCATCTAAATATTACGGATCCACCAATAACAGGGATGAGAGCCACAGAGGAAATACTACATACGTAATAAATAAGTCTACAAGATGCCTGCATAAATCAGTTAATTATGTTCATGAGAATTCTCTAAACGATACACTAATACAATCAGGAGAGATAACAGGGAATAATATCGGTTTCCAATCTCCATGTACACATAGCATAGCCCTGAAAAACTCTATTATGTAGGAAAGTGCAATGTGTAATACAAATACATACACGCCCAAGGGGACAAGATAGAGTACAATTAAGTATGCCTATATATATATATATAAAAAAAAGTGCTATAGTGATAAATAAAGTGCCACTACATCACAAAACATGATTAATGGTGATAAATGGTGATAAAAAATCAATAGCACAAATAAGAAAAAAATAATAATAATAATAATATTTTTTCACAAAAAGGCTAGAGATAAAAAACAATGTGAAGTGATACAAGATGTCAAAAAACAATTATAATGTGAAAAAATATATAAATACTAAAGCACAAAAAGTGAAGTAGTGTACATAAAGGAGGCTCTCAGAAATTAACCAGTATACACAGAAAATTGATCAAAAATCCAAATCCATAAACCCATGAAGTAGGATTCAAACAAACTCTCCCAGGATTGTACAATATCGATTCCACCACAAGGGAGGGAATTAACCTCCTGTGTTAGAACACACACACAGATGACTAGGTGAATATATGCAGGAGTCCTAAATAAAAACTACCGTATGTAGATCCTCATAGGTACATCAGCTACAACAAGCATGCGACCTCTCATTTATCTCCAATACTGAGGTGGAACAAGTGTCCAGCAAAAATAAGTCACCTCTTGTGAAGGTATAATTACCTGTCCAACTATGATGCACTGCCACCCTGACGCGTTTCGCCCTGCGGCTTCTTCAAAAGGGTCCCTATGAGGATCTACATAGTTTTTATTTATATTTATTTATAAATTTTATACCATAATTTGGGCTGACAACTCATTTGTTATATAGGTTCTTTTTAACATCCAAACAAGTTCAAGCTGCCCTGCAGTCCGAGGGTACACCAGTGTCAACACATGCTATCCGTCGGTGTCTGAATGAAAAGGGACTGTATGGTAGGATACCCAGGAAGACCCCACTTCTTACCCCGAGACATAAAAAAGCCAGGCTGGAGTTTGCCAAAACTTACCTGAGAAAGCCTAAAACGTTTTGGAAGAATGTTCTCTGGTCAGATGAGACAAAAGTAGAGCTTTTTGGGCAAAGGCGTCAACATAGATTTTACAGGAGAAAAAAAGAGGCATTCAAAGAAAAGAACACGGTCCCTACA
>JARQOC010002315.1:0-26915 GCA_033576535.1 Allobates femoralis
TATTTAGGTGTAACCCTCCCGCGATCCCGCAGGCTGGTAGCTTCTAACATGGAGAGGCTCCTCTCGACTATGAGGTCAGAGATTGGGAATCATCCTCTCAATAATATGTCATGGATAGCCCATATCCACGCTTTTAAAATGTTTACACTTCCACAAATTTTATATGTTTTCAGAGCTTTGCCCATGAGGATCGTGATGAGATTTTTACAGAAACTGCAATCTTTAACTAACTCTTATATCTGGGCGGGTAAGAAAGCACAGGTTGCGGGGAAAATAATGTACCTTCCTTTTGCTGAGGGGGGTATGGGAGTCCCAAATATTAGCAATTATTACAAGGCGCTGCTCTTCGAGTCAGTAAAAAAAATGGTGGTCTTCCCCGGCAGAGCCCCCCGGTTGGATGGGTATTAAAACTCATGCTTTGGGAGGTTCTCCTCTGCGCTCCCTTTTAGAAGCTGAGTCACATGCGTGTACAAACGTTAGGCCGGCACTCCTAGCATGCGTGTACAAACGTTAGGCCGGAACTCCTAGCTCCTCGGGCTACTTTCGCCTTGTGGCGTGAGGTGATTCCGTCCTTGGTTTCTCTCCCGGTTGGGGTCATAGGTTTGGAGGCACTCCATTTGCAGGTTTAAACTTGAGGCAGTGGCGGGAGGTTGGTCTGCATGTTCTTGGAGATTTGCTTTGGGATGGCTCGTTTCCTCCATTTGACTCAATCTGTGAGGAATTCCCAGAGCTTAAAAGACGCTTTCTTCAATACATGCAGATGAGGCACTTTCTTAACTCGGTAGATAAAAAGCGAATGCCCTTGCTTCCCACATGCCCTTCCGCATTTCAGAAATTCCTTCTATCTGACCCAAATAATTACAAAGGATTATCATCGATTCATAAGGAACTTAACAAACTAGCATTCAGGTCTCCTCTTTCTTACATGACCAAATGGGAGGATGATCTGTAATTTCGGGCTACCGAGGAGTGGATTGCAAGCCAAAAGGCAGTAGGGTCGTCTACCAGATGTATTAGGCACCAAGAATCCCTGAAAAAGATCCAACTCAGGTAGAACCTCCCCAGTTCTCGATTGGTACATTTCACAACAGATGCTTCCCACTTATGTTGGAGGCAGTGTGGGGAGAAGGGCACCCTCTCACACATGTGGTGGTTTTGTTCTAAACTAAGGGCCGCTTTACACACACAAACTTCTGTGACCAACTTCTGAACAGATCTCTGGTTGCAGTGAAATCATGGACACATTGTTCCATTTGTACACTGCCACAAAATCTGACAATGTGTCCATGATTTCACTGCAACCAGAGATCTGTTCAGAAGTTGGTCACAGAAGTTGGTGTGTGTAAAGCGGCCCTAAGACTCTTCTGGGCAGTTATTTCCCAGCTCTTACACACAATGACGGGGTTGGAAGTTCCCCTTACCCCACAACTACCTGTTCTAAATATTGGTATAGATAGATTACATAGAGATTTTCAGCCCATTATCTCTACAGTTCTTACTGCCTCGAGAATGTCTATAACTGCTAAGTGGAAGACACCTTGTCCCCCAACTCTCTAAGAGGTGGCTGACAGACTTAACTCAACTTTCCATTATGAGTATTGGCTATCGTTAGACTCCAAACGGAGGAATAGGGTGATTGACATTTGGTCAGGCTGGGCCTCTAATTCCCTGGCAGTTCCTATTCGGTGATAGCTCTATATTTGCCGCTTAGGCTTCAATTCTGTACTGTTATTTCCAGCTTTTCTCCTTGTACTTAGAATTAACCGTGAAATCTGATGGTCTCTGTCTTTTCTTTTCTACTTCTCCCATTCTTCCTTCCCCCCTCTTTATCTCTTTCCTTTCTCCTTACCCCAATTCTATCTTGCCTTTCTCGTCATAATTTCTTTGTCTTCTTTTCTACTATGGCCTTTCGTTTTCTTCACCCCTCCCTTTTGGGATAGATTTGGCATATGTTTGCCTCTTGTTGGTAATTTTTGTATGTATCTCTGTGTTCATGTGACCAATGGTCAATGTTTTTGTTGTTTTGTTTGTTTTCAAATCTTTCAATAAACATTTATTGGATTAAAAAAAACATTGCGTGCAGCAGCCACCACAGCCTCCCAGACACTGTTCCCAGAGGTGTACTGTTTTCCCTCCCTGTAGATCTTACATTTTAGGAGGGACCACCGGTTCTCTATGGGGTTCAGATCAGGTGAACAAGGGGGCCATATCATTATTTTTTCTTCTTTTAGACCTTTACTGGCCAGCCACGCTGTGGAGTAGTTGGATGCATGTGATGGAGCATTGTCCTGCATGAAAATCATGTTTTTCTTGAACGATACCGACTTCTTCCTGTACCACTGCTTGAAGAAGTTGTCTTCCAGAAACTGGCAGTAAGGTCCGGGAGTTGAGCTTCACTCCATCCTCAACCCAAAAAGGTCCCACAAGAGTCAGAGTGGAGCTCTCTCTGCTTTACTGATCCAGCCTCTGGCCCATCCATCAAGAGTCACTCTCACTTCATCAGTCCATAAAACCTTTGAAAAAATCAGTCTTAAGATATTTCTAGGCCCAGTCTTGACGTTTTATCTTATGTTTCTTGTTCAAAGGTGGTCGTTTTTTTCAGCCTTTCTTACCTTGGCCATGTCCCTGAGTATGGCACACCTTGTGCTTTTTGATACTTCAGTAACGTTGCAGCTCTGAAATATGGCAAAACTGGTGGCAAATGGCATCTTGGCAGCTTCACGCTTGATTTTCCTCACGTTTGGCAATTTCAAGACTGCTGCATCCCTCTGCAAGACCTCTCACAATTGTGGACTTTTCAGAGCCCGTCACATCTCTCTTCTGACCCATTTTGCCTAAGGAAAGGCATTTGCCTAATAATTAAGCACACCTTATATAGGGTGTTGATGTCAGTACACCACACCCCCCCTCGTTACAGAGATGCACATCACCTGATTTACTTAATTGGTAGTTGGCTCTCAAAATACAGCTTGGAGTAGGACAACATGTACGAAAAGTATCATGTGATCAAAATACTCATTTGCCTAATAATTCTGCACACAATGTACATTAAGGCCCTGTGCACACACTGGCATGTTTGTTACACATTATTAAAACGTATTATAAAAATTAGCTGTAGATGCACATGGTATATTGGCAGCCCGCAGAGGTAATGTGACTATGGCTGTGCTGGGCCTACGTCAGCGGAATAGCTGCAGATTATTACACATCTTGGATCCATAAAAATAAGGAGCATGTCAATTAAATGACGGCATTTACCTTGTGTACCGGCAAGTCCTTCCGGGTGTCACACATCACATGGGTGGGGATGTGTGACACCAACATATACCATATTATATACATATATATTCACAATAATAAATATACCCATAAATAGGCGTACACACACATACACAAACATATACACACACAATTATATACACATATACACCATCATATACATACACAACCATATACATATATACACCATCATATACACACAAACATATACAATCATATATACAAACATACACAATTATATACACACACAATCAATCATATACATGCATACACCATCATATACACACACAAACAAATACACCATCAATCATACACATACATATACAATCATAAACACATACACAATCATATACACACACAATCATATATACCAGGGCCGGCTTCAGGTTTTTGTGGCCCGAGGTGAATGAGTCTGAATGGGCCCCTTTTTACACATACTGACTGAATATAAATAATATAAATGCTGCGAACTGTATTATATATCTAAAGGTACTGTCACACGCAGGAATATTTCTTTCAATTTCACAGGCAATTTGCTGGTTGCAGTGAAATGATGGCCACATTGTTCTATCTTGTTGCTGTGTACAAATGGAACAATATGTCCATGATTTCACTGCAACCAGCAAATTGCCAGTGAAATTGCAAGCAATATTGCTGCGTGACAGTACCTTTAGGGTATATATAAATTCCCCATAAATATAATCCCTCTCGTGTGTTATCTCCCCCCCCACCCCGAGCTGTGTCTCTCCCCCTGTACGCTGTCTCTCTCATGTACGCCGTCTCTCCCCTCTCTGTTGCTGTCTCCCCCCTGTGCGCTCTGTCTCCCTTCTTTGTGCATGTCTCCCCCTGTGCGCTCTGTCTCCCCCTCGTGTGGTCTCCCCCCCTTTGCATTTGGCCTCCCCCCCCCCCCCCCGTGTGCTCTGTCTCTCCTCATTGTTCTTGTCTCCCCCTGTGCGCTCTGTCTCCCACTTGTGCGCTCTGTCTCCCCCCTGTGCGCTGTGTCTCTCTTCTTTGTGCCTGTCTCCCCCCTGTACGCTGTTTCCCTTCTTTGTGCACCGTCTTCCCTCTTTGTGCCTCTCTCCCTCTTGTATCTATCATTTGGTAGAGTCTGGAACAGAAATGAAAGCAAAAAACACCCAATATCGCACCAAAGAAAACGCACCGCTGGCACCGCCATTGCTCTGATGCATTTTTGTCTACAGGTGCAGATTTCTGATGGCAATAAAACTGCACCATTATATTCTAGTTGCCACAAAGCCTAACAGAGATGGTTTACTTCAGTCTGGCCATCATCATCAATAATCTGAGAGCACTGGACCTGCCAATCACCAGGTCTCTGAATACAGATAGTAACTGATCAATGAGATGTGAGCAGCTAGACAGACGGCAGAACACAACAGATGACAGAGCACATACATTAAGGCCCTGTGCCCACACTGGCGCATTTGCTACACATTTTTAAAATGTATTAGAAAAATACGCTGTGAATGTGCATGGTATATTGGCCAGCAGAGTACTGGGCACATTACAAGATCTGCAGAGCACTGGGAACCTTGTTTGCTATGCAGAGCACAATGAATGTGTGGCGCCATAGTAAGGCACGGCAACTGGGACTGGTAAGTTGTCACTCAGCACAAACACCCAACACAACCCCCGATCCCTAGTCCTAGTTACTTCATGTCAGGCAAGGGATAGCGGGAGGGACTAAGTGGAGGGTGGAAGGTTTTGGAGGAACCGTGAAAAGGGTGGAAGAACTGGAGTAAAACCCAGGAACACAAAGTTAGGAGAGCTCAGAAAAAGTAGAGAGTTCAGGTTCGAGTTCCTGGCGAGCTGTAGTGGGAGAGGAACAGAACTCCTAAGCTGAGACATCCTGAGAGCCTAGAAACTGTAACACCAGGGAGGAAGAACCCAGACTCGGCGGCCTATGCCACCGTATGGCTAGTCTGGGTCCCAGGCCGAGCACCAAGAAAAGAGAGAAGGGGTCTAAGATGTCCCCGAGCCAACGGGGCACCGAGGGACCGGGCCGGATCCAGGGTGCCAGCCCTGTTAAAGTGGTAGGACACTGCATGCCCCAGCCACTGAGAAAGGGGGTGCAATAGACAAACTGTCCCAGCTGCCAGGTGGTGACCGGAACTGCTTGTGAACTGTTGTACCGTGTGTACTGCAACTGTTTTGCTGTATGAACTGTGGAGCTCAAGTAAAAACCCGGTCAAGCTGGAACTTTTGTGTGCGAGACTGTGATTTGTGCGATAGCAGCAGGAGCTCACCTGCGGACCCGCCGACTGAATCGCTGTGCATGCAGACGCAGCCTGATTGTAAGTGATACTGAACCCCGCCGGCAGCCGTCGAGCCATGCAGGCTGTAGAACGTGTCCGACTCTGTCCCTACACCTGCCCTGGGACAAAAGCCCTGCCCATGGAGGGCTCACTATTCCGGCTGCCTGCAACCCACCATCATCCCCAGAGGCCTGGATGGCAGCTGTGGCCCACACTGGCCACAAACTACAGGTGGTATCACGTGGATTTTCTAAACAAACTCAAACCCCTAATTCTTTTTCAATTCCTCCTTTATTGTCGAGCCTGGGACCACGGAGCCGGGTCACGTCAGCAGAGCCCTAGACGACGAAAGTGCCCAGTTCTGGGTAACCCCTGTCCCCAGGGTGCGACAACTTGGCGTCACGAACAGGATCACCGATCTGGTAAAACCAGGTCCTGTGCGCCAAAAGACTGTATCTTGTTTGGGCCCAAAATAATGGCAGCCCTAAAGGACTAAAGTCATGTGCTGGCAGAGTAATGTGTCGCAGCCCCTCATCGTGGGCCAGGCCAGCAGCGGCGCGAAAAGTTGCCCAACCTCTTCTATTCTTCCATCACTGGGAAGGCTGCTCTAGATACTGTAACGCCACCCGTGCGCGGGATGGCTGACAACGACCAAGAAAGAAGACGCCCATGAAGGGAGGAGGACAAAAAGGAGTACGCCATGAGGAGCGGAAAAAGTGGCTGCAGTCTGCGGAAGAGTAAAACCCCCATAATGGCAGAAGGCGGGGCGGACGGAGCGGATTCCTCCGGCCTTGTGAGGGAGGGCCAGATACCAGAGTTAGATCTCACCTTCCTGGACGATAATACCCAGAGCTCATCAGAGAAAGATCAGGGCCGGACACGCCAACTGGACCTGGACTGGGTGCCCCCACTGAGTCGACGACTTAGACGAGTAAGGGGTTGTAACTGTGCCATGGCGAGTGGCAGCACCCGGAGGGTTCAAGTACACCAAATTGAAAAGGAGGATCTCCCCGATAGCCGGGCAAGACCCGGAGATCGCCGAGGCTGGTTGCTGGCGGGTCCGGGGAGGACACTGTACTGGAGATGCAGGGGCCACGTAATGTTCCGATGTGCCAATGACTTCCCCAATCCGAAGTTGGAAGCCCGTCGGACAGCCCTTACGCTCCTCCGCGGTGCGGACCCCCGATTTCTAGGCGACCTCGGAGGTTGCTGAAATGGAGCGACGCCTGGCTAGGGCCCAGATGAATGCCCTTATGTAATGGAGCCGGAGGGGTCGAGAGAGACGGTTCCACCTGGCAGAGTGCCATCGCGACGGGCTCCGCAGCAGCAGTAAGCCCGGTCAGGTAAAAAAACTGTGAATGAGTGAGTTTTCCTTTGTTCCCCTATTGCTTCCTTGTATGAGTGTGTTTTCCCCTGTTACTGATTAAAGGAACTGTTTAGATCAAGGACTATGACTGATCCGGACTCTACTGTATATAGTTTGTGCACGCCGGTGTGCACCCTATTGGTTTTATAGCCAATTTTATAGTGTACTGTATAAAGTGTGTAAATTGGACTGTGAACCGATACTTTGCACTTAGACCGCACCACTTAAAACTCACTGGCGCAGCCGAAGAAGTAGTTCCTGTCGCCACGCCGAGGGAATGCAACGGGTTTTTCAGGTGCTGGGTTCCCGAAGATGCAAGTGACACTGGACAATTTTGAACTGAGAGAACAGTTTTCCTTTGAACTGCTTTTTCTATTTTTATAGCAATAGTAGTGTTTTATTATGTAATGTTAAAAGACACGTACCTCCAGTTATGGGAAGAAACAAAATAGTTGTACTATGTTATAATGTTGATGTTATTGTTTACTGCATAAAGAAAATACAAGCTTGTGTGTTACCCGTATCGGGGTCCTAGCACGAGGACATGCTAAGCTTTGCTCAGGGGGAGTGTGGTGCCCCTGCGGACCGGTGGCCACAGTAGGGCACAGCTGCTGGGACTAGTAAGTTGTCTCCGCACAAACACCAAACACAACCCCCGAACCCAAGTCCTAGTTACTTCATGTCAGGCAAGGGATAGTGGGAGGGACTAACTGGAGGGTGGAGAGTTGAGGAAGAATCCGGGAAAAGGGTGGAGGAACCGAAGTAAATCCCAGGAACACCAAGTTAGGAGAGCTCAGAAAAAGTAGGGAGTTCAGGTTCGAGTTCCTGGCGAGCTGTAGTGGGAGAGAACAGAACTCCTAAGCCTAGACGCCCTGAGAGCCTACAAACTGTAACAGCAGGGAGGAAGAACCCGGACCCGGCAGCCTGTGCTACCATATGGCTAGTCAGGGCCCCACGCCGAGTACCGAGGGAAGAGAGAAGGGGTCTAAAGTGTACCCGAGCCAATGAAACCAGGGTGTCTATTGAAGTGGTAGGACACTGCATGCCCCAGCCACAGAATTAAATGGTGGGGTGAAGGATCTTTATGCCCGGAACCCAAACCTTGGCACAATGAATAGAAGGCCGTCACACGAGGGTTAGGAATCCCAGAGAAGGGAGCCCAGGAAAACCCCATGACCGCTGGCCCGTAGTCTACGCGCGGGACCGAGAACAGAGGCCCGAGAGGACTCAGAAAGGCGGTGCAACCAACAAACCGTCCCAGCTGCCAGGTGGTGACTGGAACCGCTTGTGAACTGTTGTACCATGTGAACTGCAACTGTTTAGCAGTGTGAATTGTGGAGCTTAAGTAAAGACCCGGTCAAGTTCGAACTTTTGTGAGCGAGACTGTGATTTGTGCAACAGCAGCAGGAGCTCAACTGCGGAGCCGCCAACTAAATCGCTGCGCAGGCAGACGTGCCTGATTGTAAGGGACATTGAACTCTGCAGGCAGCTGTTGAACTGTGCTGGCTGCAGAACGTGTCTGACCCTGTCTCTACACCTGCCCTGGGGAAAAGCCATGCCCGTGGAGGGCTCACCGTTCCGTCTGCCTGCAACCCACGATCATCCCCAGAGGCCTGGATGGCAGCGGTGGCCAACACTGGTCACAAACCACAGGTGGCATCATGTACATTTTCTAAACAAACTCAAACCCCCATTTCTTTTCCAATTCCCCTTTCTTGCTGCACCTGGGACCATGGAGCCGGGTCACGTCACTGTTACACCCCGCAGCCCTAGATGACAAAGGGGCTCGGTTCTGAGTAACCTCCGTCCCTGGAGCGCAACATATCCTGTGGAGAGCACTGGGCACATTGCATGCTATGCAGAGCACTGGGCACATTGCATGCTATGCAGAGGACACTGCATGCTATGCAGAGGACACTGCATGCTATGCAGAGGACTGGGCACATTGCATGCTATGCAGAGCACTGGGCACATTGCATGCTATGCAGAGGACACTACATGCTATGCAGATCACTGGCACATTGCATGCTATGCAGACCACTGAGCACATTGCATGCTATGCAGAGCACTGAGCACATTGCATGCTATGCAGAGCACTGAGCACATTGCATGCTATGCAGAGGACACCATGCTATGCAGAGGACACTGCATGCTATGCAGAGGACACTGCATGCTATGCAGAGGACTGGGCACATTGCATGCTATGCAGAGCACTGGGCACATTGCATGCTATGCAGAGGACACTACATGCTATGCAGATCACTGGGCACATTGCATGCTATGCAGAGCACTGAGCACATTGCATGCTATGCAGAGCACTGAGCACATTGCATGCTATGCAGAGCACTGAGCACATTGCATGCTATGCAGAGCACATTGCATGCTATGCAGACCACTGAGCACATTGCATGCTCTGCAGACCACTGAGCACATTGCATGCTTTTCAGTGTACTGGGCACATTGCATTCTATGCAGAGCACTGAGCACATTGCATGCTCTGCAGACCACTGAGCACATTGCATGCTTTGCAGTGTACTGGGCACATTGCTTGCAGGTGTGCGGCTCCTACACATGTCAGGGTGTCAGGTGATGGGTGGTCTGATAGCTGTGGGTCCCTGGGCGGTCTGTGGGGGCCCCCTGTGCACTGTTGTCCCTCCCCACTCTCCCTCCAAACCTGTGCGGCCGGCAGATCTCTTCTCTGCCTCCTGCAGAAGCTATAGATCTACTGCCGGTCACATAGGTTGGGGGTGGGGGGTAACAGTACACAGGGGGCTCCTGTCAGGGGCAAATACATAGCGCCACAGATACCAGGGGGAGAAAGCAGTGAAGAGCAGGTCCTGCAACAGACTTGGGCCCCCCGGCAGTCCGGCCCTGATAAATACATACAATCATATACACACATATTGGTGGTGTGCCTACTGTTGGTGGCTGGGGCCAGGCTGACAGCTCCTCTCTCCTCCTGTGCAGCCCGCAGAGGTGACAGGAGATCCTCTATGGCGGGAGTCAGGCCGGGCACGCTGTGATGACATCTTACAGGAGCAGCTCCCCGTCCTCTCAGCTGTACTGCACAAGCTAATGTGTCAGTGTCCATGAGAGGACTGTGGGTAGTGCTGTGCGGCGGCCATATCTAATATGGACATGGAGCTGCTGGGAGAGCGGCCACGGCCTGGGTGGGCAATTGGCCCCCGGCCCAGCCATTGCAACCAATCACAGAACAGCCTTCATTTTATAAGAGCTGTTTTAAGAATGTAAGCTGAGCTCTGATTGGTTGCTGTGGTAATACGAAAAGTGAACTATGGTTGCTATGGTAATAAAAAGTGAGCTCTGATTGGTTGATATGATAATGAAGTGAGCTCTGATTGGTTGCTATGGTAATGAAAAGTGATGTTAGTTGCTATGGTAAATGAAAGCTGAGCTCTGATTGGTTGCTATGGTAAATGAAAATGATTAGTTGGTATGTTAAAATTAAAGCTATTAGTTGCCGTGGGCAACAGAGACAGATTATGTCTTAGGGCCTATTCGGCCATGTCCAGCCTGTACAATAGTAGGAAACCCCATTATTTCAATGTAAAAGAAACAAAACATAAAATGTATAAATTTGGTATTATTATCAATATGTTTACAAAAAAAAATAAAAGAAAGTTCTAGAATTTCTATTTTCTTCATTCAACTTCCAAAGAGTTTAATAAAAAAAAACCCGTATATATAAACCACCCCGGCCTGGTGCCCCCGCCTCGGATACACCGCCCTGGCCTGGTGACCCTTCCTCGGATACAGCCCTGTGCCTGTGCCCCGTGTCGGACACAGCCCTCTGCCCTGGTGCACCCGCCTCGGATACATCGCCCCGGCCTGGTGCCCCTGCCTCGGGTACACCGCTCCGGCCTGGAGTCCCCATCTCGGATACACCGACCCGGTCTGGTGCCCCCGCCTCAGATACGCCGCCCAGACAGCCATCACACTGTAGCAGTCGTTTATTTCTGAGGTGATTATATGATGAGGTTGTAGCTGCATTGGGGCATGGGCGGAGTCTGTCAGGTGCAGGGGCACACCCCCGAGGAACTTGCAGCCTCATTTACATATCATCACCACACTAGATGTCTCATCACTGGCTACCAAGTCGTTTCAGGTTTTGCTGGCACCAATGACCCTCTGTCTCCTTCACCAATTCAGAGGATTTCTCTGCTGCCTCTACAGAGGTCCCTAGATGGAAATGGCACCCTGACCCAATAACCAAAGGACTAATTGCCCCCTCACTGGAGGCTGGGCCTGATATTGAACCAACTCTACTTTGACTTCTCCAAAAAATGTAAAGTTCGTTAGTGACCAGACTACATACCATCATACAAGGGGCCCCGTGTGCAAACTACAACAGCTGTATAGTCAAAGGCAGCGGCGTAACTAAAGTCCAATGGACCCCTGTGCAACATTTGGACCTGTCTCCACACCGCACCTTGGTCAGATGTATGGGCGATTGTAGTATAATAATTCCTATAAAGATATAGTGGCCCTATTATGTAATAGTAACCTATTCTGGCTTATTAATCATAGTGAGTAGTAGCCGAAAAATTAAAAAAATCTGAAAGTTCATTAATAAATATGGAATCGTTCCTCAAAAATTCAAAAACATCCAGAATTGAAAATTGGCATTTACAATTAACAAAAGTGACAGTAAGCATAGCCATCACAGAAATTAAAAGAAATGTGTTACAAGAGACTTAAAGGACTATGCTGAGAAAACGTAACTCTGAAGCCTTTCCCAACAAAAACCGCGTTCCATCTTGAAAACGAAATTGAATATTCCACAAGCTGCTGGGTAGTTTTACACTGAGGGAGGACCTCCATTTATCTGTGGGATCTACCAGTCTGATGCTGTCTGCGTGCCAATCCCTCCATACTGCGTTCCAAAAAACTGGAGGAGGAGGGGTAGGAGACGCACAAAAAATCAACCTTGACCCTTCGAAAAATGAGGTAAAAAAGAGTCGTACGTAGTGTACAAGTGCACGGCATGAGTTGAGAGTGTAACAGGTTACGGAGTAGAGCGTTCGTGTGTACAAGGGTATGGACGGGCCGCAGTTGGGAACTCGTATGAAGGAGCTGGTGTACTAGGTGACAAAGTGGAGCGTGTGTGTACGAGCATAGCTGAGAGTGTATAGGTGTATGGAGCAGAGCACGTGTGTACGGGAACATCAACGGAGTCAGAGCCGCTGTGATGTACGGGCCGTTCGGAAGTCAAATCCACGTGTTAACTAGTGGAGGGCTCTGTGGCGGCATGATAATACATGGAAGGGTGAATGTAGGAGCGTTATACATTATGCAGATGTTTCAAAAAGGTTGTTAGAGGGCCATTATTACTGTAATGTGGTGAAATAGACCTGCAAGTAAGGCTTTATTGGGGTCATAGTTAGGATCATACTGTGCAGTGTATGAGGGCTTACAGTAAGGTCATCATACTGTGCGATGATGGAGGAATTCATGTTGGGGCATCAATAGTGTTTGAAAGGCACTTTGATTGGCATCACCACTCCATGGCTGTAACGAAAGGGGAACAAGTGAGGCTCATAATAGAAATTACTTTGGAAGGGCTGCAAAGTGTGTATGTGTTATTATGTGACTACACAGCAAGATATTTATTTGAGGCGGTGGCAATAAAGCACTACTAAGGCCCATGATTTCATGTACACACCTGTGCTGGAGCATTGTGACCCTGCTGCAGGACTGATGGCCATAATTAACACCAGGCCATGCCGCCCTCATACAACAAGGCATCCAGGTCCATGATTTCGTGACCAGCGGTGGCTTGTCGATAGCGCTCGTTACCCCATTCCCATCCACATTCACTTTGCTCAAACCTAATTGAGGACAGCCCATGCTATTCAAGCATCCGGGTGGGTGTATAGGGATGGCTAAATGTTTAGGAGGAGGACCGTGGTCTGTTGGGAAGACGTCATTTTCCAGACTTAGATGCATGCGCTCAAGATTGTGCACAGATGCATTGTACATTGCAAGTGATGTTTGTGCTTGGGTTGATGGTGGCATTCTGACCAATTACTAGTGCCACCTCACATGTGGAGTGTTGCCCAGATATGTGAACATCTACATGTTACTAAGGGATGATGAGAACAGTATTTGTTAGTGAGGAACTCATATGACACGTTGGTAAAATCTGCACACATTGCTGTGTGAGGGGCATTGTAAGGTCCATATGGGATGGCAGAGATGCTCCAACCGATGAGGATGTGGGCGGATGGTGTAAATATTCTGGATAAGGGTATATGTGCTGCACACCTTCATTATGTAAATAGTCAACCGATGATGGGATATAATCAAAAGGAGAGTGAGTCGAAAAATAATAAAAAATCTTGAAAGTTCAATTAAGATATGAAACGTTCGCAACAAATCAAAAACATCCAGAATTTGAAACGTATGCATTTACAATCTACACAGTATGACAGATTAAGTGCCATTCACGGTGAAATTAAAAGAAAAATGTTTTATAGTGACTTGTAAAGATCAGCTGAGAAAACGGTATCCATGGAAAACCTTTTCCCAACAAAAACGCGGCGTTCATCTTGAGAATCGAAATTTGGAATTAATTCACAGATCATATTTGGGTCAGTTGTAAAAGACCCTTATCGGGAGACAACTCCATAGTTTTCTGTGGGGATTTACAATGGTCTATGCTCATCTGGATCTCCATCCTCCATTCGGATGTTCCAAAAAACGGAGGAGGGGGGGGTGGTAGGAGATCGCCACAAAAAATCAACCTACCTTCGAAAATTGGAGTAAAAAAACAAGATACAGTAGTTGAGGGATCAGAGTTGCACGGAGCAGAGCTAGAGTGAGACGAGGGTGTACGTAGTCAAGCCCCGGTGTACAACGGTGTATGGGCGGAGCGGCATGTGTGCAAGAGTATGGAGAGGAGTGCTTTACAGGTTACGAAATGAGCCTGTGTACGGAGCAGAGCTGAAGTGTACTAGATGTATGGCAGCAGTAGCCACGTGTGTAGCGCATACGCAGCAAGCCCTGTGTGTAGGGCCTTCGGAGCAAATCCACGCGTTACTAGTGAGAGCTCTGTGCGGCATGTAACAGGAGGGAGTGAGGAGCATATTAACTTATGCAGGACTGTTTGAGGGTAGTGTTGGGGCCATATCGACCTGTATGTGGGTGCATTAACTGCAAGTAAGGCTTTAATGGGGTATAGTTAGGATATCTGGCACCAGTCAGTTGAGGGGCCCCTTACGTAGGTCATCTACTCCTGCATGGTACGTAGACCACGTGTGGGCTTTCTGTGTGCATGCATTTATGGCACACTTCCGTCCGACTAAGGAACCAGTGCCACAGAATTTAAGGCTCGCCTCGGGTGATCACGCCAGCGCGTGGAGCAACATCTTTTGTCATGGGCCCGGGTCGGGTTCCCAAAAACTCTATGGCCCGATTATTATATAACCCTGAGTTAATTGTTCCGCAAGACGTCTCCACACTTTATCATGCACAACAGGCCTCACTACGAAAGCCAGCCAAACCGAGACAAGGGGGCAATTGCTCCTCTTCACAACCCCAGTGTATGGCAACAAGCAGGAGTCAAGGAGGGCCCGGGGCCGAAGTAATTTTCGCCGCCGTGCTGTGGAGTTCATAATGCAATATAAATGCAAAAAACCTTTATTCTTAATATTATGTCACAATACCGGGATCTGAGGATCTTCTATTTCGAGGTCAGGGACTCTCTGATGCCATGTTGCTGCCTGTCTCGCTGTCTTCCTCTTTTGACACTGCAGTGTGGTGGACAAGAGAGCATTAACTGGTTAATAACAAGAAGCATGGAGTGTACTGAGCCATAAACCCTCCCCATACCAGTAGGATTACTATATGGATTTTAGTATTAGGGTACAGACACACTGGCGTGAAACTCTGATGCGTGCAATGTGTGATTTTCTCACATTGCAATCAATCTCTGAGAGCACAATGGTGAGTGTCGGACGCTTTTTTCTCATCCAGATTCAGGATGAGAAAAAAGTTGCAACATGCTGCGACTGTATGTGACTCACTAATGCAAGTCTATGGGTTATGACAAAATCACGGACCGCACACGGACAGCACACGAACCATCAGAGTCTGAGGCTGCGTTCCACACATTGCGTATTTTGCTGCGCTTTTTTTACGCACGCTTTTTCAAAATACGCAATATGCATTTTGTCTGCCAGCAAAGTGAATGGGAAATTCACTTTGCAGTGCAGACATTGCGCAAAAATACGCAGTGCGTTTATGGGAGAAAACGCAGCTGCGTAAAGAATTGATATGTCAATTCTTTACGCAGCTGCTGCTCCTGCGTTTTCTCCCTGTGATGTCACAGTGGGAGGAAGAATCCTGCTTCCTCCTCCCCTCTGTGACAGCTGTGGCCGCCCATTAGATTTCACAGTGTATTAATATACACTGCGAAATCTAAATTAAACAAAGGCAAATGTATGGAAAATAAAAAAGAATGAAATACTTACCTCTCCGACGCCTTTACCCGGTGTCCGGTCTCCGGTGCCAAGACCTGCGGTGACGTCAGAGGGGCGTTCCCGGCGCTGATTGGGCGCTCGCGGTCATGTATACATCACATTCTGGGGTAAAGAAAGCGCAGTGTGTGAAAGCCCCTGCGTATTTTGTTGCGCTTTTTTTTGCGTGTGCCGAAAAACGCGGCAAAAAGCATGTGCGCAAAAAAGCGCAACAAAATACACAATGTGTGATAACACAGCCTGACATGTTTTTTTCACGGATACATTCTCATTCTGCAGCTGAGAACACTGTAACATGTTCCTGTAAATGATTCTACAGTAATAGCTGCTGAGAAAAACAACAGATTGCACACAGACATCACACGGATGTGATCTGAGAGAAATGTCGGATATCGTGCCGGGATGTGCTGAAGAAGACCGGAGAAGATGTGTGGCGCCCCGCAACGAGTGCGTCACAAGAGGGTATTGCAGCCATAAAAGCAGCCGCAATATTCGCGCGGATCTGAACAGACCAACTGTGTCCCTAGCAGAGGGCAAGTGGGTGAGGTAAAGGCAGGAGAACAGGACCTTAGTCTAGTCATTGAAAAGGGATCTAGAACTTGACCTGAGCAGTCTAGAACTTGGAGAGGAGCGGGGGCTCCGCACCCCGTGCAGCCCCCGGGCCGTCACCGGTCGGGTGTCAGCACCTGAGGCCTTATCAACCGGGAATGGGCATTATTCACACGGGTTCCCAAAAGACTCCCGTGCCCACAACTCACAGCCGGTTCACTGGTACCGAAGCTGGCAGCAGTTCACCTCTGCTATGCGAACCAGAAGCGTGGAGGAGCAGCTTCACAGGAGCACCCCACCACCAGCCAACTTCCAGTCGTCTAACCAGCGGTGTACCCACCGAGGGATCCAAGGCTCCCCAAAACATCCAGGACATATATCATGGATAGGGCATTGAAGCAGCCTCCCCGTACCCGACCTGGTATTCCTGGGCGACACTGGCAACCAATTAGTTAGAATGGAGGAACACTACGGATTTCTAAGGGACACCATCACTGCTGAGTCCGCCCGGTCCACTACCTGTAATCTGTATACCATGTACTGCCTGCTGGTTACAGTAAAGACCCGTTGCAGAGACTTTCTGTGTCCATGCTTCCTTATGAACTGTCCGTCCGCACTACAAGGTAACCGCAGCTGCCGCACAACATCTTAAGCAGCTCCAGCCTCCGGGGATCACCGCTCAGCCTGTGGGGAGCGTAACATCTTGCTGCTGTCCATCCCCCGGAGGTTCCGCAGCGTCGGTAGTCCTTACCGAAACTACTCATAGGTGGCGTCACGAATAAATTAAAAACCCCTTTAATCTGTTCCCGCAAGACGTCTTCAACACTTTTGATCTGCACTACACCGGGCCCACTACCGGCAGGCGCGGTCCACCCGTGACAAGGAGGAAGGAAGCATCGCCTGTCTAAACCGGAGTCCCGGCCACGGTGAGTCAGAAAATGGCGTCACGAACAGGATACGAGCAGGCCCGTTATCCAACGGGTATAATGTGCTTAAAAATGACTTTATTGTCTACAATTTGGACTTTGTTCGTCCCTAAAAGAACTTTCCCGCCTTTTCACCGTGGGCCAAGATGGCGCCCAAGATGGCGTTCCCGCCACAAGAATCCGCCACGTGTAAGCCCAGGAGTGAGTCAACCCCCCCTCATCGTGGGAGGGCTAAAGACAAAAGGCGCCAAACTCTTTGTCCGCCCTGATTGCTCGAATCAACCATGGGGGCGGACCCCAAAGACTTTTCCCACGATTGGACTACAAAAGCCCAGAGGAAATGGGAGTGTCACAGAAGTTCTTCACCGGTTCTACCAGAACGCTTACCGGTTGAACGGGTGTGGTTTCCCTCCGAAGAAGAGAATGGCCAGCATGAGACTCCAAGACCTGATGCGGGAGGTCGAGGCGGAGGCCAGAGCAGCCATAGGCCAACCGGGTCCGGGTCCTGCCCTTACCATAGACGGCAGCCCCGACTTCTGGCTAGAGGCTCTACAAGACCTCCGGGTGCGACTACTTGAGACTGTAGAATGGACGATTCGCAGCTGGAGCGCGACCCTAGGCAGACGACTACACCATGCGATGCAGCAGAGCCGACCGGGTACCGCTACTCCAAGCCCAGACGACGTCACCAGCTTCTCGACCGCTTCACCGTCGCCTACAACCTGCCCTGCTTCGTCACCGGAGCCCATAGACTGTATCATTCCTGTGAGGGCCACAGCTCGACCCGTTCCAGCGGATGAAACCGCAGCCGACCCCGTTCTTGAACAGGAGCTTATAACACGCTCCATAGAAGAACTTGATCTCTACCAGGTTCCCACCGAGGAACCCGCGACGTGTTTCACCACTACAGAGACAGTCGCTTGTTTCGTCCCCGTACCGGAGGCTTCCTTTGCAATTGCCGAGGCCTACCTGGTAACCGGGATTGAGACCCCTCTACCAACAGAAACAGATGAAGAGGCAGGCAGCCTGGAAGCCCTGCAGGACGTCCCTGTGGAAGGATCCGCAGCACCACCGCCCTGTTGTACAGAGGAACCAGCTTCAACATCCCCAGCCATCGAGCAGCCTGATGTGGTCATCGAGGAAGAGGTCGGAGAGGATGACGACGAGACCCGCAGCATCGCTGAGGATTTCGACACCGGGTTCGCTTGGGGAGACACAGAGGAGCTTCCTACCGGGCATACAGCTCGGGTACACTGGTCGGGTGCAACGCTGACACCTTCCCCTGTGCCGTTCCACCGGGTGCCGGTCCAGACAGCCCGCCAAGTTCAAGCTTCCCGCCAAACCACCAGCTCCACTACTCATCTCTACACCCCGAGCCGTAACGACGGAGATGTACGCCAGAGACGAAGAGAGGAGTGGCAAGCCCGAGAACGCGCCAACATGCAGGCCCGTGCCAAGGCTCGCCGCCAGCCGCCGCTGCCTGATGAACTCCGCCGTGAAGGTAGAATTTCCACCTTTAACTTACATACCGGTGGGGGTTCGCTTGGGAGGTGGGTTTGAATGAGGAGGTGTTTGTGGGGCGCCGGGACGTTGAGTCAAACTTGCCGAGAGGACATCCCGATCGCGACCTATACCGGGGCGATGTAATCACCTATGAACGCTATGCTTGTCCAGATGGGTGGTTCGCCATCCGGGTGCGCCATCGTTCTCCGCGCCAGTGACTTTAAAAACTTGAACTCACTCAATGACTCTGTTCCTGTTAATCACTGACTGTGTGATTTCGCGGCTACAGCCTGAATTTTTACATAAGAACAGCCGACCGCCCCCGGACCGCACCAAGTGTTTTACCTGTTTATTTGTCTACCTCACTTTTATGCCATATAATGACTTGTCATTAATAAAAGTGTATTACCTGTTATAAAATATAAAAACCTCTGTAATGTGGGTAGTGTGACGCTTGGGGACAAGCTTATTCAACCAAGGGGGAGTGTGGCGCCCCGCAACGAGTGCGTCACAAGAGGGTATTGCAGCCATAAAAGCAGCCGCAATATTCTCTGACCCGGCAGTGATCTGGTTAACTTAGAAATCCAACCCTGCATGCATCACCTAGAACAGAGGGCCAATCCTAGGTCCTGGTGGGTGGAGTGTTAGGGAAGTGCAGGAGAACAGACCCTTAGTCTAGTCAGTTGAAGAAGGGATCTAGAACTTGACCTGAGCAGTCTAGAACTTGGAGAGGAGCGGGGGCTCCGCACCCCGTGCAGCCCCGGGCCGTCACCGGTCGGGTGTCAGCACCTGAGGCCTTATCAACCGGGAATGGGCATTATTCACACGGGTTCCCAAAAGACTCCCGTGCCCACAACTCACAGCCGGTTCACTGGTACCGAAGCTGGCAGCAGTTCACCTCTGCTACGCGAACCAGAAGCGTGGAGGAGCAGCTTCACAGGAGCACCCCACCACCAGCCAACTTCCAGTCGTCTAACCAGCGGTGTACCCACCGAGGGATCCAAGGCTCCCCAAAACATCCAGGACGTATATCATGGATAGGGCATTGAAGCAGCCTCCCCGTACCCGACCTGGTATTCCTGGGCGACACTGGCAACCAATTAGTTAGAATGGAGGAACACTACGGATTTCTAAGGGACACCATCACTGCTGAGTCCGCCCGGTCCACTACCTGTAATCTGTATACCATGTACTGCCTGCTGGTTACAGTAAAGACCCGTTGCAGAGACTTTCTGTGTCCGTGCTTCCTTATGAACTGTCCGTCCGCACTACAAGGTAACCGCAGCTGCCGCACAACATCTTAAGCAGCTCCAGCCTCCGGGGATCACCGCTCAGCCTGTGGGGAGCGTAACATCTTGCTGCTGTCCATCCCCCGGAGGTTCCGCAGCGTCGGTAGTCCTTACCGAAACTACTCATAGGTGGCGTCACGAATAAATTAAAAACCCCTTTAATCTGTTCCCGCAAGACGTCTTCAACACTTTTGATCTGCACTACACCGGGCCCACTACCGGCAGGCGTGGTCCACCCGTGACAAGGAGGAAGGAAGCATCGCCTGTCTAAACCGGAGTCCCGGCCACGGTGAGTCAGATGGACATCTCCAGAGATGAGCTGTGGATGTGAAAAGTCATGATGGTGTCTGGATAAGATGAAGAAAAAAAAAAGATGACCCCGATCAGAGACAACGTCACCTACAGTTGTGGCGTAAAGTATTGACACCTCTGCAATTCTGTCAGATAATACTCAGTTTCTTCCTGAAAATGATTTCAATCACAAATTCTTTGGTAATATTATCTTCATTTAATTTGTCTTCAATGAAAAAACACAAAAAGAATTGTTCTAAAGCCAATTTGGATCTAATTCCACACCAAACATAATAAAGGGGGTGGACAAAATTATTGGCACTATTAGAAAAATCATGTGATGCTTCTCTAATTTGTGTAATTAACAGCACCTGTAACTTACCTGTGGCACCTAACAGGTGTTGGCTATAACTAAATCACACTTGCAGCCAGTTGACATGGATTAAAGTTGACTCAACCTCTGTCCTGTGTCCTTGTGTGTACCACATTGAGCAGGGAGAAAAGAAAGAAGACCAA
This sequence comes from Allobates femoralis, assembly GCA_033576535.1. Classification (NCBI taxonomy): domain Eukaryota; kingdom Metazoa; phylum Chordata; class Amphibia; order Anura; family Aromobatidae; genus Allobates; species Allobates femoralis. Next base: position 20,494 of record JARQOC010002315.1, read on the forward strand.
AGAACTGTCTGAGGACTTGAGAAACCAAATTGTGAGGAAGCATGAGCAATCTCAAGGATTTTCCCACCAAAATGCAGCATTTCCCAATGCATAATCTATTATTTGGTAGAGTCTGGAACAGAAGTAAAAGCAAAAACACCCAATACCGCACCAAAGAAAATGCACCGCTGGCACTGCCATTGTTCTAATGCATTTTTTGCATTGATGGTTTAATTCAGTCTGGCCATCATCATCAATAATCTGAGAGCCCCAGACCTGCCAATCACCAGATCCCTGAGATAGTAACTGATCAATGAGATGTGAGCAGCTGGACAGACGGCAGAACACAACAGATGGCAGAGATCATACATTAAGGCCCTGTGCCACACTGGCACATTTGCTACACATTTTTAAAATGTATTAGAAAAATATGCTGTGAATATGCATGGCATATTGGCCAGCAGAGTACAGGGCACATTACAAGATCTGCAGAGCACTGGGCACATTGCACACACTGCAGAGCACACTGCATGCTCTGCAGCACACTGGGCACATTGCATGCTATGCAGAGCACAATGCATGTGTGGCATCCCTGCGGACCGATGCCCACAGTAAGGCACGGTAGCTGGGACTGGTAAGTTGTCACTCCGCACAAATACCCAACACAACCCCGATCCCTAGTCCTAGTTACCTCATGTCGGGCAAGGGATAGCAGGAGAAATTAAGTGGAGGGTTGAGGAGGAACCGGGAAAAGGGTGGAGGAACTGGAGTAAAACCCAGGACACCAAGTTAGGAGAGCTCAGAAAAAGTAGAGAGTTCAGGTTCGAGTTCCTGGCGAGCTGTAGTGGGAGAGGAACAGATCTCCTAAGCCAAGACGCCCTGAGAGCCTAGAAACTGTAACACCAGGGAGAAAGAACCCAGACCCGGCATCCTGTGCCACCGTGTGGCTAGTCCGGGTTCCAGGCCGAGTAGCGAGAAAAGAAAGAAGGGGTCTAAGGTGTCCCCGAGCCAACGGGGCACCGAGGGACCAGGCCGAAACCAGGGTGCCGGCCTTGTTGAAGTGGTAGGAGGCTGCATGCCCGGTCACAGAATTAACCATCGGGGTGAAGGGTATTTATGCCCGGAACCCAAACCCTGGCACAACGAATGGAAGGCCATCGAACGAGGGTTAGGAATCCCAGAGAAGGGAGCCCAGGAAAAACCTGTGACCGCCGACTGTAGTCTGTGCACAGGATCGAGAACAGAGGCCTGAGAGGACTTAAAAAGGGGGTGCAACCAACGAACCTTCCCAGCTGCCAGGTGGTGACTGGAACTGCTTGTGAACTGTTGTACCGTGTAAACTGCGACTGTTTTGCTGTGTGAACTGTAGAGCTTAAGTAAAGACCCGGTCAAGCTCGAACTTTTGGGTGTGAGACTGTGATTTGTGCGACAGCAGCAGGAGCTCACCTACGGAGCCGCCAACTAAATCACTGCGCAGGCAGACGCGCCTGATTGTAAGTGACATTGAAATCCGCTGGCAGCTGTTGAACCGTGCTGTCTGCTGAACATGTCTGACCCTGTCTCTACACCTGCTCTGGGGAAAAGCCCTGCCCGTGGAAGGCTCACCATTCCGGCTGCCTGCAACCCACCATCATCCCAGAGGCCTGGACGACAGCGGTGGCTCACACTAGCCACAAACCACGGGTGGCGTCACATACATTTTCTAAACAAACTTAAACCTACATTTCTTTTCCAATTCCCCTTTTATTGGCGCTACTGGGACCACGCCGAATCACATCACTGTGACACCCTGCAGCCGTAGACGACGAAAGGGCCCGGCTCTGCAGAGCACTGGGCACATTGTATGCTGTGCAGAGCAGACTGCATGCTCTGCAGAGCACTGGGCACATTGCATGCTGTGCAGAGCACACTGCATGCTATGCAGAGCACTGAGTACATTGTATGCTATGCAGAACATTGACCACATTGCATGCTAGGCAGAGTACTGGACACATTGCTTGCAGGTGAGAGGATCCTACGCGTCAGGATGTCAGGTGATGGGTGGACGTGCTGTCTTACAGCTGTGGGCCCCTGGGTGGTCTGTGGGGGCACCTGTGCACTGTTCTCTCTCCCCACTCTCCCTCCAAACCTGTGCGGCCGGCAGCAGATCTCTCCTCTGCCTCCTGCACAGGCTACAGATCTACTGCCGGTCAAACAGGTTGGGTGGGAAGTAACAGTACACAGGTGGCTCCTGTCAGGGGCAAATACATAGTGCCACAGATACCAGGGGGAGGAAGCAGTGAAGAGCAGGTCCTGCAACAGACTTGGGCCCCCCGGCAGTCCGGCCCTGATAAATGCACACAATCATATGAACACATATACAATCACACACACATCATATACACACATATTGGTGGTGTGCCTACTGTTGGTGGCTGGGGCCAGGCTGACAGCTCCTCTCTTGTCCTGTGCAGCCCGCAGAGGTGACAGGAGATCCTCTATGGCGGGAGTCAGGACAGGTGCTCTGTGCTGACGTCACTAGGAGACTGGGCGCGCTGTGCTGACGTCATTACAAGACATGGCCGCGCATGGAGCAGCTCCCTGTCCCCTCAGTTGTACTGTACAAGCTAATGTGTCATTGTACAGATGTGGGCAGTACTGTGCGCGGCCATATCTAATATGGACTCCATGGAGCTGCTTGGAGAGCGGCCACGGCCTGGGTGGGCAATTGGCCCCCGGCCCAGCCATTGCAACCAATCACAGAACAGCCTTCATTTTATAAGAGCTGTTTTAAGAATGTAAGCTGAGCTCCGATTGGTTGCTGTGGTAAAACGAAAAGTGAACTCTGATTGTTATGATAAATGAAAGCTGAGCTCTGATTGGTTGCTGTGGTAATAAAGTGATCTCTGATTGGTTGCTATGTTAAAATGAAAGCTATTAGTTGCTGTGGTACCTTTCGTACTGTGGAAGGGTACGGAGGAAGAACCGACCGATTTTTTTCAGGCACATTAACAGCATAGATGAAACCATTACATTTACAATGGTAAAATCATACGTGGAAATGCAGTTTTTAAACGTGAATGTAACATTAAAAGACAACAAGTTAGTTACATCATTATATGTTAAACCAACAGACAAGAACAAATGACTACATTATCACAGCAACCATCCAAAAAACATGATCGACTTGATTCCACTCAGCCAAAAAGTGAGAGTAGACAGGATTCAGTGAGGAACAAGAAATGAAGATGCGATTGAAAAATGATTGATCAAATTCAAAGAGAGAGGCTATCCTGAAAAAAGAAGACTACAAAAGGAAAACGATTGACATCAAAGAAAAGACAGTCATAGGATACCCCTCATTCTTAAGGCCCCATCACACATAACGAGATTGTTAACGAGATCGTTGTAACGTTACTGATTTTGTGACATAACAACGATCCCGCTAACGATCTCGTTATGTGTGACATGCACCAACGATCTGGCCCCTGCTGTGAGATTGTTGATCGTTACACACTGCTCTGGGTCATTTCTACGTCGTTGCGCTTCCGCTCATAGTTGGTTTGACAGGGACAATGACCAACGATCTCAATGCTACACTACGGAGAGACAATTCCCAACGACCTCGGTATAATTCTGGATCGCTGGTGCGTTGTTTTTCACAGCGCTGGTGAGATACCTGTGTGACATCTTACCAGCGATGTGAAAAACGATGCACCAGCGATCTCTGCACATCGTTATCGATCGCTGGAGCGTCGTTATGTGTGACTGGGCCTTTACTTATGGGGAAGAAACAAAAGCTGTGGTGGATGGATGTAGTTTGGAAACTATGGGGAATGTTAGGTAATTGTTTACCCTACATTAAAGAATTTATTAACCCCCCTCTAATTGCATACGAAAGAGGAAGAAATCTAAAAGATATCTTGGTAAAGTCAGAGGTGGGTACCCTACAGAGGTCAAAACAAAGCACATTAACTGGGAACAAAAGGACGGGTTGTTATACATGCGTTAATTGCATAAACTGAACTTTAATGTTAAAAGGTGACAAATTCAGCCACCCCTCCACAGGTACAGAGTACAAAATAAGGCACTTGCTAACGTGTGACTCCCACTTTGTTATTTACATGTTAGAACGTCCATGCAAATTATGGTACATCGGAGAAACCACCCTAGACTTCAAGACAAGAATAAGTCAACACCGTTATAGTATCAGAAAAAAGACATTAAATTTGCCGTTGTCCAAACATTTTGCAGAAGCTAAAACATACAGAAAAAGATCTGGGGTTTAGATTGATTCAGTACCACCAATGAGTGGGGGGGACGGAGTTAAGGCCCCAAAAACAAAAGAATTGCAATGGATTCATAGGCTGAGGACACTGAAACCTGATGGTCTAGATATAGACCACAAACTGCACACAATCTTTTGAGATTTTTTTTTAATCAGAATTTGTATAATATAAGTCACTAAAAAAAGTGTGAAGAAGAAAGTTATTTGTTTTGAGAAAAATGATTAATGTTCATGTTTTTATTTCCTGCCACACAGAGTTTCAAGTAAGAATACAGACATTTAAAGAAGGATTGGACACTTCACAAACGGGGTGTGCACCATGTTATAAAGATGTTTTGATACGATTCACCAGGACATGCCCATAAAGAAAGAGAAAGAAATACACACGTCACTAATCCGTAAACGGTCTTCTATATTTTTATATTCACAATGTCATTGTAATGGTAATTTGAGAAGGGACAACAAAACCCCAATCCCATTTGGTGCCTCCCTGTAATGAAATTTGTTTGAACATACCCAGCAATCCAGTAGTCTCCTATAAGTATGATTTTAATCAGTAACTTATTATAATGGTACAGTGCACATATATATTAATAAATAGATAAATTAATTACATTTTAATATGAAGCACTAAAAGTATTTTACAATAAAACTGAGTTAATATATAGGAAAGAATTCACATTTATTTATTTAATATGCACAAAAGCACTTTAATTATCATAGGGTGGATAACCCATATATGGATACATAGCACTTCAAAATGATTAAAATTTATATTTGCACTAATTCATTATGTTTTTAAGACACATAGTCATAATAAACATACCATTAATGAGTGAACTAAGTATTCAATAGTTATAAACAAAAGGAGTTTATTAAAATAGCGGTGTAGGTGCAGCAAAATGGCCGACAGGGCACAAAACAACAACCGCGCATGCGAGGGAGTTGTAACGTTGCAGAACATCGGCTTCCGGTTCCCACGGCAACAACGATGCGCTGAGGGGCTTGCGCGTGCGCAGGTTTACTTCCACGACGCCGTGGTGGCGAGGAATATCTAATGGACGAGCCCTGGTGAACTATGGTAATTTAATAATAACAACAACATGATTTATCCAGCAAACACCTGAGTGGTAGAGTACCCAATTAAGACACCAAGACGCACTGTATGGAATAAAGAATAGTTAGAATCTGTAAATGAGTAAAGATGAATGAAACAAACATAAGGATACAGTATATGGCGACACTATCTACTATATAATTGTCTAAGGGTTTTTTGAGTGTGTCTGTAACCAAAATTGCGCGCCACACAGAGGCAGCTCATTGGCCGCCGCCAAAGGCCAATGAGCTCCGAGTATGCAAATAGCGCGTGCTAAACATTCGAATTTCGCGCCAACAACATGAACTGGAACATAGCCATACATTGCAGTTCCCATACTGCACACACGAGCGTCCCACTATAGCACTTCTGCAACGCGGCAGTGTTTTTGAGGGCGCTAAGAAGAAGAGTCCTTATTTGTAAAATTGTATTGAGACACATATCACAGGACAAGAGGAATGACATGGTGCCCTAGCTTTGGACGCACGCCTGCCCAATGGCAACGCAGTAGTGAGCACCAATCATGGTGAGAGGGGCGCGGATACAAACCATGTAGCACGCCTATCTGCTACAATTGAACAACAAAGACGCCCACATTGAGCAGTGAGTCGTTTACGAGGCTTCTGTGTGACAGCGCAGATACAATGTGAAAACACCATCACTAGGTCGTCCACACGAGCGCAGGATCGAGCCATTGGTGAGGTGACTATACCGATGTCTGTGCGTGTTACATGACGAGAATTGACTTTTCACATTGTACGAACGATGCACAAATATTGACATCGTTGGTGACATCGCTACATATATCGTAGCGTGTGACGGCCGCCTAAGATCCAGCACTTGTATGAGGAAGAAAGTCATGTATTGACTGAAACGTCGCAACTTTTGCCTGTAGCCCAAAAAAGGCTGGAAAAAGGCTGGGAGTGTTGCAGTCCTATTTTTATATGGTCTGTAAGTAAGAGTGACTGAACACCACTCTGGACTGATTTGCACCCAACCTATCTATCTATCTATCTATCTATCTATCTATCTATCTATCTATCTATCTATCTATCTATCTATCTATCTATCTATCTATCT
>JARQOC010002316.1:0-26912 GCA_033576535.1 Allobates femoralis
AAAAGTATTCTATGGACAGATGAGACAAAGATCAACCTGTACCAGAATGATGGGAAGAAAAAAGTTTGGAGAAGAAAGGGAACGGCACATGATCCAAGGCACACCACATCCTCTGTAAAACATGGTGGAGGCAACGTGATGGCATGGGCATGCATGGCTTTCAATGGCACTGGGTCACTTGTGTTTATTGATGACATAACAGCAGACAAGAGTAGCCGGATGAATTCTGAAGTGTACCGGGATATACTTGCAGCCCAGATTCAGCCAAATGCTGCAAAGTTGATTGGACGGCGCTTCATAGTACAGATGGACAATGACCCCAAGCATACAGCCAAAGCTACCCAGGAGTTCATGAGCGCAAAAAAGTGGAACATTCTGCAATGGCCAAGTCAATCACCAGATCTTAACCCAATTGAGCATGCATTTCACTTGCTGAAATCCAGACTTAAGACGGAAAGACCCACAAACAAGCAAGACCTGAAGGCTGCGGCTGTAAAGGCCTGGCAAAGCATTAAGAAGGAGGAAACCCAGCGTTTGGTGATGTCCATGGGTTCCAGACTTAAGGCAGTGATTGCCTCCAAAGGATTCGCAACAAAATATTGAAAATAAAAATATTTTGTTTGGGTTATGTTTATTTGTCCAATTACTTTTGACCTCCTAAAATGTGGAGTGTTTGTAAAGAAATGTGTACAATTCCTACATTTTCTATCAGATATTTTTGTTCAACCCTTCAAATTAAACGTTACAATCTGCACTTGAATTCTGTTGTAGAGGTTTCATTTCAAATCCAATGTGGTGGCATGCAGAGCCCAACTTGCGAAAATTGTGTCACTGTCCAAATATTTCTGGCCCTAACTGTAGAACGTGGTGGAGAAGCTGCAAGGATGTGGGGAGAAGCTATATGGATTATGGGGAAGGGAGAAGTTACATGGATGAGGGATGAGGAGAGGCAGTATGGAACATGGGAGGAGAGAGGCTGCGTGGAACATGGGAGGGGAGAGGCTGCATGGAACATGGCAGGGGAGAGGCTGCGTGGAACATGGGAGTGGGATGGGGGGGAAGGATGAGCTGCATGAGACGTATGGGGGAGGATAAGCAACATGGGATTCAGGGGAATGGGGGTGAGGATGAGCTGCATGGAACATATGGATGGAGGATGAGCTGCATGGAACATATGGGGGGGTGAACAGAATGGGACATGTGGAAGGAGGATGAGCAGTATGGGACATTTAATCTGCATACACATTTATTTAGGGAATGTACTGTTCTGGTGATGTATTGACGGTGGTTCTGGTTATGTATTATTGTATTGCCAGTGGTTCTGGTGATGTACTGGCAGGGGTTATAGTGATGATGTATTGATGGAGGTTCTGGTGATGTATTGACTGGTTTTGGTGATGTATTACTGTATTGACAATGGTTCTGGTGATATACTGACAGGGGTTCTAGGGATGTGTTATTGTATTGCCAGTGGTTCCGGTGATGTAGTCATGTGGATGTTGTAATCTTTAACTTAACAGACTTGTTCCTAAAACATTATAGGGCAAGTGTGCTTGACTAAAAATACAGCTGAATGTCAGCCAAACAATTGACTAAAGCCCAAAAGCACTATAGATAGGTGTACGACCGCTCGGCCGGCAGGGAGCCTGCTCGTCTCTCCCATATACAGGAGCACTCATTCTTCCCAGTTTTACATCAGCGGTTTAATGATGTTTCCGTCCAATCCAGCAGGTGGCGTCGGAACTGCTGCCTAACGACCGACTTGCAGCACTGATCCGGCAAGCCCCATGCCTTGTCTATGGGGCTTGTGGTCAGGTGCAGCAAGTGCGATTGTGCTGGATCCGGCAGATCTGGCACTTGCTGCGGCAAAAAATTAAACGCTGCTAACCGCAGGGGTTTTTATTGCGGCCGCAACTGCAGGATTTGCAGGATTGCGGCAAAACCGCAATTGCCGCAAGCCCCATAGAGAATGAAGGGGAGGGGGGGGCGCGACCGTTGAAAGTGCCTAGGGCGGCAGGCACTCCAAATACGGCCCTGAGTGTGGCGATACCCTACGTGCCTGTACATTACTGTTTAGCCACATGGCGAGACTCAGGAGGTGGGAGCGCTATCATAGATTAAGTTTGCAGACTCCATATACAGAGCCCCTAAGTGTCAAAAGAACAGAATCACCCATTAAATGTCCCCATTTTAGAAATTACACGCCTCTGGGATTTCATCTACAGATATAGTGACAATATTGACTCCAAAAGTGTTTTCTAGTGTTGCTGAGTGAAAATTGCAAATTTGCCATTGAAGTGCCCATATATTGTAGTGCCCATATATTGTAGTGCCCATATATTGTAATTCCGTACATTGTATTCGACATACATTTTAGTGCCTGTACATTGTAATGCCCATACATTGTAGTGCCCACACATTGTATTGCCCACAAATTGTAATGCCTGTACATTATAATGCCTGTACAATGTAGTGCCCATACAATGTAATTCCCATACATTGTAATGCCCATACATTATAGTGCCTTCTGGAGACACGCACTTCATAATTTAAAACAGGCTCTCATAGCTATAGAAGGGCCAAACATGTGAATGCTGAATGTGATTTAGGCACACTGTGGGGATCAGAAGGATTGGGGTCGCTAGGATTTGGGAACGCAGAATTCAGTGGGTTTCTTTTGGGAGATGAGGAGCCATAGCGCTGTTAATTACACAGGGCCAGGGTAACTCAGCAGCGGGGCCAGTAAGCAGGGTTCACAGTGGCTGCACCCAATGCTGTTGCCCTGGCTTACATTGTGGAACTGAAAAACAAAAATGGAGTAAAACAAATAAAAGAAAAATAAATAATAGTTTGTGACGTCAGTTGGAGTTTCCAGCCAACAGGTGGCTGGCACTGCAGGGTTCCTTCAGGAGATAGCTGTTATAGCTGTGAGATGTGTAACCCTCTCCAACCGGGGCTTGCTCTTGAGGGACGAGGAGGATAAGGGTGATAGTAGGTGTTGTAGTAGGAGTGTGTGTGCAGGAGGAAGGAAGGCACAGAAGACAGTCTCTTTGTTCTTTACTGGTACTGTAGCTGTTGCACAGATCCAAGGTACATACAACAACAAGCTCATGGTCCAGCCAGTCTGGGGAGAACTGAAGTCCGCTCTGCTGGAGTGAGGTATAATGGCTTTCTTGTTGACTTTGGCGGTAAAGTTTCTAGGTGCTTGGAAACTCTCCTGTACTTCTTTCTTGCAATGGGTAACCTCCAGCCAGGCAGACAACGCGGACCCTATGGTAAACCTCTGTCGCACCCCGGGCAGGAGTACTGGGAACCAGGCCCTGTCGTCTTCTGGGCTCTGGGGTGTCACGGTGACGCGACCCGGCTCCGTATGCCCAAGTGGGGCAAATAGAAAGGGGAATGAAGAAAAAGAGGAAATTAAGTTTATAAAAGTTATTTGTGACGCCACCCGTAGTGTGTGGCTATATGAGGCCACCGCTGAAATCGGGACTGCTGGGGTGATGGTGGGTACAGCTAGATGATGGAGCCCTCAACGGGTATGGCTGATCCCCAGGGCATCCGAAGGTGTAGTGTAGTGTAAATGTGGCGCCCCAGCGACCAGGGTGGCCACAGGTAGGAACTGCAGCCAGGCAGGAGGGAGACAGTTTGTATACCAGACATAAGGTTTTAGATAGGACCCAGTAGAGTGAAAAAACCATGGTAGCGGTTACTGGGCTTACAATGTCATGGCCATCACATTAAACCAATTTTTCACATTTAATCTTAGATAGCTTTCAGTAGCTTTCTAATATGATCTTGGTCCCTGTTCACATTATGCAAAAGTACATGTTAGCCATTTTGGTTTTTCCTTTAAAAGTATGAAGTGCTGGTGTGCAGCAGATCTTCGCTTAGTATGTATACCAAACACCGTCAAAACACACCCCCACAAATACAGCACCCAACACGGAGCCCGGGACTCTAGGCGGGCAAAGGGGTGACAGGGTTTAGAGTAAAGTGGGTGGGAAGGAAGGTCAGGTGGTAAGCCAGTACAAAAGGAGGGAACAAGCAGGAGTTAAACAGTCGGCCGGAGTAGGCTGAGAGGAAAAGACCAAGAGTAGACCAAAGTGAGCTGAGCTGTAAAGGCAAGAACAGACAGAAAGTGACACTTCCCGGAGGGATAGGGCTCCCTGGAGACGCAGAATCCACAGAGACACAGATCCATGGAGAGAAAGCTCGTCCATAGCCGGTAGCCCGAAAAGGAAGGTGAGGACAGAGACCGGACCGGTGCCACCGGGTCCGAGGAGTACGGCAGTGACGACCGACTGCAGACAGGTTAAGTTCCCTTTGAAGCAACTGGTAGCCACACGGGTCGAAGGAGCCCAGTAAGCCCTTGAGGGTTACCCAAGGCTAGGCTGGGACCAGAGTGTCGGCTCTGAGGGGGACTGCAGCTACACGCCGGCTGCCCAGACAAACCGACGGGGAACGCTGATTCCAAGTCAGGGTTCCCACTACATGGATTGGAGACTCAGCACTGTAATGTTGTTATATCTTCTGTAGTTTGCTTGTGTCTCCCCTGTTTGTTTTCTGCCTAGTAACAGTGATGTAAGATAGAGGAGGAGCTGTGGCAGGAGAAGGGGGAGCTGGGAAAGGGAAGAGATTCATTAAAGTATGGCCGCTCGACTGAGCAGTTCAGCATATCTATGTGTGCTTCTGGATCTATCGTCATCTGCACTACAACACTACAATTGGCGACGAGGAAGCGTTCATTCATCAGCTAAAGGTATTTCAGTGCCACAAGATCATCAGTGCTCACCATGGCTTGTCTACCTGCATTCCCAGCTTTTGATGTGCATCAGTCCCAAGCAAACCTAGCAGCATGTTGGGATAAATGGCTGAAGCGCTTTGAGATATTTCTGCAAGCCATGAACATAACTGATGATACAAGAAGGAAAGCCATGTTATTACACTATGCAGGGGAGCAAGTCTATGACATTTTCACTACTCTGCCTAACACAGGGGAGGACAAGGACTATGAGCTTGTAGCGACCGGTGGTAAGGCCGCGGGTGTGTGTGTATGATCTTTCTCAACAGAATCTCCATACTCAGGTTTAACCGATAATAACATTTCTTTACTGTAAAACATATTTATCTCACAGTCAACCGAACTATATGCGCACTTGTATATATTAGAGTCTCTGGATCGTCACTTCTTCCGGGTACGCAGCAAGAAAAGAAAACACAACAATGAAGGTATCTCTCCCTAACTTTCCCTAAAATCACGTACCAGTCTATCACAGAAGAAGGTGTCGCTCCCACGTAGCAGGCCTGGGGATCTCCTCACTCTTCTTCTTTGGTCTCCTTCTGCAGGTAACAGTCTGTCTCTCCCAGTCTCAGGGCACACAGAGCAACAGCAGAAGAGAGATCACAGCAGCACAAATGGCTCCCTTATGTCGGTCACGGCCCCAGCACATGCACTCTGGGTGCTCGGCGGGCAAGGTTTTGCAGAGCGGCCAGAGTCACAGCACCAAAGTCCAGTGGCCCAGGATCAGTCACAGGGGCTTCTGCGGGTGATTTTTCCGGCAAGGTGTAGCAAAGTAGTCCACTTTAAACAGACATCCGCAGGTAGATCTTCTCAGCTCTGGATTTATACTGCTCTGATTCTCTGCTTTCACTTCCTGGTTAAACAACAGAGATGGCTGGGAGTTTCCCAGCTCTGTGTTTGTACAGTCCACTGATGCCCCCTGGTGGACAAGTGCGGACTGTGCACAGTTCATTGCAGTTTCAATTTCAATAATACAATCTGAATTGTACACCTCATTACATACCCCCGCACTTAAAGGTTGACAGTCCCTGTCAACAACCATCGGCTCCAAGGCAGTGATGGCCGTTGATATCACAGGGATTGATCTCCGGCGGAGTAGGGACCTCTGTTGGGGAAACCATCATCCCCCCGTTCACCTTCGCTCCCTTGTTCAGGGCTCACAATATCTCCAATAAATTCAGTCACGTTTTCTACCCGGGGAGAGTAGGATCGCCGGCGGTAGCGGCGCCGGTTGGGGGCAAATCTGCTTCCTTTAACGGGAACACCCCCAGGACCGGTGACGTCGGCGGCCTCTGTACCTCTCTCTCCCTTCACAACATCAAACTGTACCACCTCCCCATCACCAACGCTGCGGAGGCACTTACGAGGATTGTTACGCTTTATGGCAGTCTGATGTACAAACACGTCATCCTTTGTGTCATTCCTGTTGATGAAGCCATACCCATCGCGGACATTAAACCACTTCACCGTCCCCTGGACCCGAGTGGCCAGTACTTGCTTATCGGTCTGGCTCTGTCTCTTCACACCCTTTTCCCTGATCTCCCCTGCCGAGCGAGCCGCTTTGGCGGGGGCGTCTAGTTTAAAGGTGGCTGCTGTTGTGGGGCATGGCTTGCTGGTTCTGGTATATCGGACCACGGGTGGAGGATGCGGACAACGGTTTGCCCTATGGCGGGGGTCGCCGCATGTCCAGCACCTTCCCATAGGCCGACTGGGTTGCTGTCTCGCTTGCCTGTCCGCCTGTTGGTCTAGCATGAGCTGCAGCTGTAGTATCTGTTTCTGCAACTCTGCTACTATCTGCTTCAATTCTTCCGTGTCACTGCTCGGACTGCTGGCACCGGATATGGACCTGCAGGCCGTAGTATAAGCTACTACCGGGAGGAGATTCTGTTGATCACACATCCTGCCGACTACGCCAGATGTAGCGACCGGTGGTAAGGCCGCGGGTGTGTGTGTATGATCTTTCTCAACAGAATCTCCATACTCAGGTTTAACCGATAATAACATTTCTTTACTGTAAAACATATTTATCTCACAGTCAACCGAACTATATGCGCACTTGTATATATTAGAGTCTCTGGATCGTCACTTCTTCCGGGTACGCAGCAAGAAAAGAAAACACAACAATGAAGGTATCTCTCCCTAACTTTCCCTAAAATCACGTACCAGTCTATCACAGAAGAAGGTGTCGCTCCCACGTAGCAGGCCTGGGGATCTCCTCACTCTTCTTCTTTGGTCTCCTTCTGCAGGTAACAGTCTGTCTCTCCCAGTCTCAGGGCACACAGAGCAACAGCAGAAGAGAGATCACAGCAGCACAAATGGCTCCCTTATGTCGGTCACGGCCCCAGCACATGCACTCTGGGTGCTCGGCGGGCAAGGTTTTGCAGAGCGGCCAGAGTCACAGCACCAAAGTCCAGTGGCCCAGGATCAGTCACAGGGGCTTCTGCGGGGTGATTTTTCCGGCAAGGTGTAGCAAAGTAGTCCACTTTAAACAGACATCCGCAGGTAGATCTTCTCAGCTCTGGATTTATACTGCTCTGATTCTCTGCTTTCACTTCCTGGTTAAACAACAGAGATGGCTGGGAGTTTCCCAGCTCTGTGTTTGTACAGTCCACTGATGCCCCCTGGTGGACAAGTGCGGACTGTGCACAGTTCATTGCAGTTTCAATTTCAATAATACAATCTGAATTGTACACCTCATTACAAGCTCACCAAAGCAGCATTGAGCAAACACTTCTCCCCACACAGAAATGCAGCATTTGAAATCTTCAAGTTTAGACAATCAAAGCAATCAGCCACAGAAAGCATTGATGAATATCATGTCCTGGCTACGGCACCTTGCAGCTTACTGTGAGTTTACAGACGTAGACAAAGAAATCCAAACGCAGATAGTACAAGGATGTGTTTCTTCAAAGTTAAGAAGACAAGCACTCAGAGACCCTACTATGACCCTTGCAAAACTATTAGACACAGCACGTATAAATGATACTGGAGAGACACAGGCAAAACTCATAGAGAGCAGTGAGCCAGAAGCACCATCTTCTATAGCAAAGCTTACACAGAAACCACAAGTACAGGCGGCCACTTGTTACAACTGCGGTGGGTCGTACCCTCACCAGAATGTTTGTCCAGCAAAGGGTACAACCTGCCATAATTGTGGAAAACGAAACCATTTTGCAAAAGTGTGCAGATCTACACTGCAGCAATCTGCTCGTCCCACAGTACAGCCCAGGCCACAGAAGGTCCAAGCACTGCAGCCTAATGACGAGGCTCAAAGCACTCACTTATTCTCAGTGACTGAGGAAGGATCTCAGGCTGTGCACATGATTAACAATCCAAAATGAGTCATCCTCATAAATGGCAATCCAGTGAAAGCCCTGGTGGACACAGGGGCGTCAGTCAATGTCATCAGTCATACAATATATAATCAACTCCTGAATAGACCTGCTCTACAAAATACCAGCCTACAGATTTTCCCTTATGGTTCCACAGCTGCGTTGCCCCTGTGTGGCAAATTTCAGTCAGAACTCACAGCTGAGGGGAAATCCATCACGGACACTTTTTACGTAGTGGAGTGCTCTGCAGATACGCTTCTCAGCTGCAGCAGCGCAGTGTCTCTAGGCCTGGTGAACCTGGTCAACAGTATTACAGGTTCTTCAGTCCCACATATTATGCAGAGGTACCCCAGTCTCTTTAAAGGCCTTGGTAAGCTAAAAGACGTTCAGATAAAGTTACATATTGATCAGTCGATACAGCCCTCCATCCAACCTCACAGGCGCATTCCCTTTCATGTCCGCAAACTTGTGGAGCAAGAATTGCAAGACCTGGAGGCATCTGTTGTTATTGAACGGGTTGAAGGCCCAACTCCCTGGGTCTCGACAATCGTTGTTGCGCCTAAACCAAAACAGCCTGGTAAAATACGGCTTTGTGTGGATATGCGGGATGCCAATCTAGCTATTCAAAGAGAAAGGCACATCACGCCTACTATTGATGACATTCTCACAGATCTGAATGGTGCAAAGGTGTTTTCAAAAATTGATCTAAAATCTGGCTATCATCAACTTGAGTTGCATCCAGACTCCAGGTACATCACAACTTTTAGTACTCATATGGGCCTGCGTAGGTTCAAGAGGTTGAACTTTGGTATCTCATCAGCTGCAGAAATTTTTCAAAATGTTATCAGTCAGGTTCTGTCTGGAATCGCGGGAGTCCTCAACGTCAGTGATGACATTCTCATATACGGAACAACCCAAGAAGAACATGACAGTCACCTTGAGCAAGTGTTTCAGAGACTGCAAGCCTGCAATCTAACTGTCAATCCATCTAAATGTGAGTTCAATCAAACGTCATTAACTTTTTTTGGATACATCTTTTCAGAACAAGGTGTGTCAGCAGATCCACAGAAAGTCACTGCCATCAAATCTGCTGGTCAACCTCAAAATGCCTCAGAGGTTCGCAGTTTTCTAGGACTGGTCACATACTGTGGACGATTCATACCCGACCTAGCCACTATTTCTGAACCCCTGAGACAACTCACAAAAAAAGATATTCCTTGGTCATGGGGTACTGAGCATCAAGCATCGTTTGACGCGTTGAAGTCCAGTCTAACTGGTGGCACTGTCATGGCTTACTTTGACCCATTAAAGTCCACAGAACTGATTGTAGACGCTAGCCCAGTAGGCCTGGGTGCAATTCTCACACAAGTGTCCAACAATGGCAACATTTCTACAATTTCCTACGCAAGCAAGAAATTAACAGATACAGAACAGCGCTACTCACAAACTGAAAGGGAAGCTCTTGCAGTAGTGTGGGGATGCCTTCACTTTCATCTGTACCTCTTCGGACACAAGTTCACAGTCATAAGTGACCACAAACCGCTTGTTCCCATTTTCAACAAACACTCTTCCAAACCCCCTCCACGAATTGAACGCTGGTTGCTCTGCTTACAGAACTACCATTTTCAACTGAGATATGAGGCAGGAGCTGGAAACCCGGCGGACTATTTCTCAAGACACCCAATACCAAAACCTACTAAGGACAACATTCCAGCAACTATTCTAGCGGAGGAACATGTAAATTTCGTTGCTGCACATTCAGTGCCAAGAGCTATGACCATGGAGGAAATACAACAGGCGGTGGACTCTGATCCCCAACTTCAGTTGGTTATAGACTCTGTTCGGTCTAAGAAATGGAGCTGTTTTCTTGCTGAGGCTCGCCTTCAACCACCCGATCGAGTAGGTTACTTGGAGGCTTTCTTTAATGCACGACATTCACTCTCAGTGTCGGACTCAAATCTGCTGTTGCGTGACAGTCGCCTGGTGATACCTCAGAAACTGGAGGACCGTGTACTTGATCTGGCCCACGAGGCTCATCAAGGGGTGGTAAAAACAAAGCAACTACTTCGAGAAAAAGTATGGTTTCCAGGACTGGACAAAAGAGTAGAGGCATTGATCCAAACATGCATTCCTTGTCAAGCAACTATAGTTGACCATAGGCGTGCACCTCTACAAATGACACCCCTGCCAAAGAGCCCATGGACTGCTGTCAGTGTTGATTTTTGTGTTTTACCGGACCGCACCTACCTGTTGGTGGTCATGGATGACTATTCTCGGTTTCCAGTCATTGAACATGTTTCGACAACATCGGCCAGGGCGGTTATACCACAATTAGACAAGATTTTCTCGGCTTATGGCATACCCGAGACAGTGAAGACGGACAATGGACCTCCATTCAATAGCACAGATTTTCAGTCATTGGCAACTTATCTTGGCTTCTCCCACAGGAAAGTAACTCCGTACTGGCCTCAAGCCAATGGAGAAGTGGAACGATTCATGCAATCAATCAACAAGACCCTGAGGATTGCTACCATGGAGCACAAGGACTCGCAACAAGAATTACATAGATTCCTAAGACAGTACAGAGCCACACCACACTCCACTACTGGGATACCACCAGCAACGGCATTGTTCGGCAGGCCCTTGCGCGTCGAAATCCCATGCATTCCATCAGTTCCTGTCCAAACCCCAATTGCTATTAATGATTCCGTCTCTAATGGTACCTTTACACGCCGCCACAACAGGATGCATACAACCCGCTACAGGCTACAAATGTAGCTTGTCGAGCCAATATCGCCCGTAGTATAGCGGCGTCTGAAGACGGGACGACACAGCCGGCTACAGATACCTCTGTATCCGTGCACTGCCCATAAACATATGGCAACATCGCCGATTGTAGCGAGCTGTATCGGCGTGTAAAGAAGCTACAGAAGGGAACTCTGGACACCCGGCGATGTAGCTGCAATGTGGCTAAGGCGTCACCCATGCTGCGTGATACCGCGCCCTTCAGCGATCATTGGTGGAAGATGCTGCGTTACGATTGGCCCTTGCCTCACAGCCCTCCATCTTGGATGAGCTGTCCCTTCAGCACTACACATACGCGCCGTATGCACGATCAGATAGTAGTACAATTACGCGGACACACACTTGAACGTAAAATCATAAATGGCCCATGATGTACATACAGTGTGCACATCATATCAACATGAAAACGAATAATGCGGGACACAGCGCACAAGTGTGTGTTACGTACCGCTCTGGCTTATTGCACAGCAGCTGCCGTAGAAGTGTTCCGGGTCTGGCAGTGCGCGCAGCGCGCACACAGATGCACACAATCCCATACCACATCGGAGGAGATTACCCAGTAGACAGATCAGAGCCGTGTTGTACGGACTGCACTGTGGGTCTGCTGCAGTAGGGGCCGCATAAGTGTGTCGGCCGAATCTGCGTGTTGGCCTACTTATAAAGGTGCGTCACCCCCACAGCGGTCGTAATGACGTCATGACGTTGGTTTCATTTTCACTCTGCCTGCAAGGTGCCAGCCCCGCCTCTGCACACACCATAGCAGTCATGGCAGCCGTGCACCGCGCCGCAACATGGGGGATGGCGGAGCTGATCATCCTCATTGATCATTGTGACCGTCGGGACTATTGGGGCCACCATCACCACCGCCACCCCAGGCTGCGCAATCGGTGCACCGTGCGGCGGATCCAGCGGGCCCTGCTCTGCAAACTGGGGGTACAGAGGACAGTAAAAGCGATCCAAAAAAAGATCGCTGACTTGAAGCACAAATGCCCAGGTCGCATACTGGACATCCGTGCCAGGATTGCCAGGCTGCGTGGTGAGTAATTGTTGCCCCAAAACACACACCGCCACATGTGCATGTCCCACAATACACAAAAAATGATTGAAACATATGACAATGGACAGTGTGGCCTACACAATCAAACACATCTTCACAGTGTTGTGCTCATCCAGTCAGCCCTAAAAATGGCTCACACGCACAGTACATGCATACAACATGAGTGTATGCATCCAGCATCACCTGGTTGATGCTAAGTAAGGCTGGGGTCACACACACAGATATCTGCCCACATATTGTTTGCACATCTCTGTTTGCAGTCAAATCATGGTCACATGTTGACATTTGGAGACAGCCTCAAAATGGAACAATGTGTCCATGCTTTCACTGCAACCAGAGATCTGTCAACAATATCTGGCCACATATCTGTGTGTGTGTGACCCCAGCCATAGCCGTCAAATAAATACCCACACAAGCTCTTTGTAGGACAACAATGTGTAGGCATGATCTTATTACGTCTTTTATGTTCAAATTTCAAACTAGATGCTGAATCCTCATCAGAAGAAGGGCCCCATGCCCCACCCCCAGGTGGCCCATCAAGAACCCCACCACATCAGCCTCAAGTGGCACCCTTGTCCCCAGGGGCAACACCTTCCCCCGGGCCTCAGGAGCCAGACGTCCCGTCAACCACCGGGACAGAGGACGTGGAGGACCAGTCCGCACCTGGCAGCCCGCTGGAGTGTGACCAGCTGTCCCCATCTGCCTGGCTGCTGGAGGAACACATCAACTCCCCACAGGAGGGCGAGGAGCAGCAAGTACCTGGCGGCCCAGAGGAGTCTTTGCCCCGTAGCCCAGGACCACTGTTACCCCTGAACCACATAATGTGGCCACGGAGCCCCAGCCCGGGAGTAACACCAGCTCCCACTGTCTCCAGCTCAGTGGCGAGTCCTGGGGTGACCATGTCCCCACACAGTGACTATGGTGGTAAGTGTGTTATGTTGCCACACACACCCTGCACACTGTTGCTTCAATTTCATCTGGGGCCAAACAATTTATGTAAACTAAGTAAACCATGTTGGTTCTCCCTTTTTCCAGATGGTGAACGTGCGGGCTCATATGGATGGAGCTTGACCCCATCTCCCTCCCCGTCTGATGGTGAACTGGATTTGGAGGAACAGGGTAAGTGGATGGTTGCGGCCAGTCATGACTAACCATCAGCAGTGACGAGTGTGTACTAAAGTTTGTGTTTACTCCCAATACAGGTGCCCCTACCATGGAGGAATTCATCCAGGCCCATCAGGCATTTGTGGCCCGTTTGACCACGGCTCTACAGCGTGGCCTGCAGGACCTTGGCCGCCTGGCTCAAATGCTGGCGGACCTACACCCACACCATGGTTCACACCCATGAATTTGAGGGATGCATTGTATCCTGGCCAAACATGGCCCCACAAACAGTTGTCCTTGTTGGACCCTAAAATTTTCACACGTTGGCTTGTTGCCTTGCAAAAGTGAAAATATTGTTTTTATTTTTTTTTTGCCCCCGTTGGGCTCTTTTCTTATAGTGTCCCACATTGGGACCATCACAAGTGTGGACTGGCTAGCCCCATCTGGCCTACAATCCCTATACTGTCCCACATTGGGACCATCACAAGTGTGGACTGGCTAGCCCCATCTGGCCTACAATCCCTATACTGTCCCACATTGGGACCATCACAAGTGTGGACTGGCTAGCCCCATCTGGCCTACAATCCCTATACTGTCCCACATTGGGACCATCACAAGTGTGGACTGGCTAGCCCCATCTGGCCTAAGCCTTCCTTGTATGATGGCAAATGTCTGTGACACATGTATGTTTACAATAAAATGATGTTCTAACTTTGTTATACGCTCCTTCATGTGACCTTACTAATATTTGGTGACCAAACCTCACCATAACCTAACTATGTGAGGCACATCACAACATCCCTTTGTGAATGTGCTAAGACATTCCAAATGAACCGATGGTGATCCTGCTGAGCGAGCACTGGCCCATATTGTGTGGCTTGGGGAAACCTATTATTGGCCACAATTCCATTCACCCCCAAAAACCCACACAATCCTTATTCTGAAATGAATACACAATTGTGTTAATAAATAATATTTATTCCAGCCTGGAATTTAAAATAAATTACAAATAATAGAATTTAAGTGGAAAAAAATTTTTTAAAAAAACCACTAATTTTGGCCAAAAATCAATAAACAAAATATACATATAAAACCAAATTCCTGAAATTATAAAGTCCAGACTGCCAATTCTGTGCATTGGCTACTAGTGTCCAAATTACTCCTCTTCAGTCGGCTCTGACAATGCCGCATCCCCCCTCCTCTGAGGGCAGCCCCGACCTGCCCCAGAACGTCTGGTTGAACGACGATGTGTTGAGGGGGGATGGGGTGACTGTGGCGGGGCCGGTCTTCTCACGGGCCGAGATGGGGCAGCTGGTGAAAGGGGCCACAAGGTGTGTTGCATGGGGGAGGGGACGTGGCAGCCCCATTGAAGGGCCCCATCCTCGGCAGCATCAGCGGCATTGTGGAACACCCTCAGAAGGATCTTCTTCTGGAGCGGCTCCATCCCTCGCATTCTGTTGCTCATGCAGAGGGCGTCGGGGTCAATGTGGGTCCGTTGTTCATCCAACAACACGCGTCGGGCCCAGGTCGCCAGCTCCGTCTCAGGTGGTGCAGGACGTCGGCGGCGACGGATCCCGGAGCTGGGACCTGGGCCTGGACCCACATCACTCGCCGCGCCCTCCTGCTCAGCCCCAGATGTCATGGGCTGAGCATCATCAGCAACAGAATCCTCGGCAATGGAGCCGTCCTCTTCTGGGCCTGTGGGTGGGGAAAAAATAAAAAAAAAAAACCATTAGTGGAGGCAATATCAACTGTATACATTCACAACAGGACTCTATATACCACTCCCACACACAGCAAGCCCAACTACCAGAATGGAAAATGAGGAATAACACAGTAAAGCAAATAAGGTTCAAGACCCCAACACCAGTGGTTCTCCTGTACACTCACCTCGACCATTCCAGGAGCTCAGCTAAATACATAATTAGTTGTTTGTCACGTAGCCGTAATCCAATATTAGGACATGTCACCACAACACCTTGATACTGGGGGCTGTGCTGGCCAATGACACATATTGGGCACCTTCCCATTAGGACTCCTTTATGGTGAGAATCCACCCCTCACTCAATTACCTTTAACCCACTGGCAACAAAGCCAACACACATGTGAGACAGCACCATTTACTACATGGTACTATGTGGCTGTTTGAGAACAAACCACCTGCTATCTTGAAACCCTTAAATAACTAACCTAAACATACCAAGATGTTGTTGAAGAAGCAACATTGCAATACGGCTGGAAGCATAGAATAGAAAAGTCTGGTAAGTCATGGAAGGAGGGCAGATAGCTTGACACCCCAAGGTGTGCCGCAGCAAGGAGGTAAATATGGCAACACATTTGGTGTGAAGGATTTATCGAAACACACATGTGAAGGAACCATTGTGGCCCACCACTGTCACACAATTACCCACCTCCTGTGGCGCAGGTGGTGATGCAGCCGGGCCTACATGGGACGCAGCAACGGGGCAGTTGGTGGTCGTTCGATGCGGGCGAACCTCGCCCAGGATGAAGGTGAAGAGGGGATAGTACCATAGGGTAGGTGATGGTACCTCCTCTGCTCCAGCCCCTGAGCGACGACGCTGGTACTGAATGTGAGCCCGCATGAACGCCGACCTCATGTTCTTGATCTTAAGTGCCACCATAGGCTGGTCCCACGTCTTGCCTACCCTTGGCTCCAAGCGATTTGCCAGAGCCACAAGACTCCTGTAGGCCTCGGCCCTCGCTGCCCGATTTTTATATTCGGGCAGCGAGCTGCGCCACAAACATTCGTGCCGCTGATACTCCGTGAGAAGCTGGGATTCCAATTCCACAGTACCCCTCGGCATCTGCCGATGAAAAATTAAAACAAAAAGAACACAGTCACAACACAAGGCATACCGACATTTAAAAACTTGCCACAATCATACACATCATCATTAACTTTCTACAGTGATCATCTATGCAGCTATTTTGTGGAGTGAAACTGGCCATGAGTGTGCCATTTTCTCAATCTCAGACCGCTACTAACTCAAACACATGTATGCTGCCAATCTCAAGCCCCGGATATCGGTGTCCACCTACAGATGTTTCAAACATGATTTCTGTCCCCAATGTACCTATTGCAACACACCTTGACACGGTGTGTGCGTACATACCTGTAGAGGGCAACATGTGACCTAACACGTTGTGTGCTAACTAGTACCTGGCCAGTGTCCACAATGGTAAGGGGTCACTATATCAGAAAGGCGGGCTGGGTGTGTGGCAACACTGCACATACTACATGTAATGTGCACCCAGATGATCATGTAGGTGTTCCTCCAGACGTGGAAGTCCCATTTTAACACATGTACCCAACATCCCTGGAATGTCCGCCACAATTCTACCACCCCTGAAATGTTGATGTGAAGTACCAGCCAAAGAAATAACAGCGTGCTCTTTTACCATTGCCAAAAAGCAGAAGGTGCAATACATACTTACACTATATAAGTAGAGGCACTACCTGGCTACTGGGCGACACAGAATCAGGTTCACATATTTAATATTACGTGTTCAATATTTGCATGCCGCTTCAAACATGGCCATACACACATCGCCTAAGCTGCCTGTGCCAGAACCAGCTGCGTTCATTACATTTTCTTACAAACCGCTAAAGAGGCTTACCGTCAGAGCAACAGAAGTCAAACAGGACACTAGTAGCTCAATGCACATCGACGTCTGGACACGGAGCAGTGGCCATTGACCTGCCTTTATAGTCCGGGACACCAATCACAGCGGACACAATAATGCACATCCTGAAGGGGCACCTGGGTGCGGATTTGCCTTCCGCTAATTGGTGGAGATCGCTGAATCGTGATAGGTTGCCGGCCCTTTAAAAGTTGCCCATCCCGCCAAACATTACGCTTGCTGGCCAGACCCATTAGGTAAGTTTTTGTGGACACACATGGAATTGGCGCAGGGTGGGGTGCATATGTTGATGTTCTTGGAGAGCGCCGGAGACTGGTGTAGCGGCCGATATAGGGGTTTGTATTTTTGGGGACGACATATAGTGTAGTGTGTGGGTTAGGATACGGCATTTTGTGTGGGCCTTGACACTTTTGTTGAGATACATTGCTGTGTTTGTTTGCAGACAACATACAGGAGAATGGATGCATGACTGTAGACGGAACTGTGTCACTCATGTCGACTGGATCGATTTCTGCATACTGGTTGTGGCCAATGGAGACTGTGTTCAACGGGAATGGGATGACACAGGGCTTTGAGGTGTTGGGCGCCAGACATGGCATACATGTGTATTTAAAATGACACCTTCAAAAACCAATTACACCATGGGTAACCATCCGCAGTCATGTGCAATGTGGTTTGGTTCATGTAGCCTTCCTCAACCTTCCATATCGGGGTACGTCACATTCGTTATTCTTCTCATTTTTACTGTAATCAATTGACATTATGGGCTGTGTCATGGATTATGGGACCTGTTTGACCAACATTATTGGTGACACATGTCCCTTTCTAACTCACCTAGGTGCAGATGTGTGAATTTTGGGAGCTCCCATTGACGTTGATGTAGAGGAGGCCACTCTCAATCGCCGTGTGCCATGTTGTTTGGGGTGACTACTGGGTGTTTGCCGTCCTTGCTTCAGGGTTGTGTTTTGGGCCCACACAAGAGATCCCATCCTCTTGGCTATAGTGTGTAATGGAAAAGAGGTGTGGGTTGCTGAACCTGCTGACTTGCACACATTTTGGTCTATGTACTCATGTTGTGCTTTCACATCTACAGGTGCTGATATTGAGGATGCAGAATATCCATGACCGCAATGTTATCGTGGCTCTTGCGTTGGTGGAAGAGCAAATGTGGTATCAGGATCGGTATGAAAGGTTGATGAGGCGCAGACAGCGGCGGATGTGGACCCGTGATTGGCTTCTGAGGCGGGAAACCCGGGGACACATGCAGCTGTTGCGGGAGCTGGAGCTTAACTGTCCTGATGATTACCGAAACTATCTCCGTATGCCCGAGGACTGTTTCACCTTCCTATTGGAGCGTGTAGGGCCAATGATAGCGCGTCAGGACACTATAATGCGGCCAGCAGTATCAGCTGCTGAGCGGTTGGCGATCACTTTGCGGTTCCTGGCTACAGGGCAGTCCATGACATCCCTCACATACGTGTCACGTGTCTCCCTGCCCCTGCTGAGCCGCCTGATCCCTGAAACGTGTTGGGCCATCTGGAGAGCTCTGCAGCCAGCCTACATGAAAATGCCATTAACCGCTGCAGAATGGCTGGAAGTGGCCCAAGGGTTTGAAACCCGGTGGAACTTCCCCAACTGTGGCGGGGCATTGGATGGTAAGCACGTGAGGATTACCAAACCTGCCCACTCTGGCTCTTTGTATTACAATTACAAAGGGTATTGTAGTATAATCCTCATGGCTGTAGTAGATGCCAACTATGAGTTCCTCTACGTGGATGTTGGAATGCCTGGTCGCAACTCAGATGGGGGGGTGTTTGCCCTAAGCTCCTTGGCAACACTACTAGGGAATGGTGGGCTAAACTTACCCTCAAATGAGCACACGACCGAACATCTCAACTTTGCGTTTGTGGCGGATGAAGCATTCCCACTTCAGGAGCACCTACTGCGGCCATATCCCCAGAGGGCCCTTACTTCTGAGAGACGCATTTTCAACTACCGGCTATCCCGGGCCCGCCGTGTAGTTGAAAATGCGTTTGGGATAATGGCCAATAGATTCCGGATTTTTCATACACCTATACATATGAAACCGGAGTCTATTGAGGCGGTAGTGGTGGCCTGCTGTGTGCTACATAACTTCCTGCGTCGTAGGGATAGGGCATCATACACGCCAGGAGGTTATGTAGATAATCCAGACGCTACAACAGGGGAGCTCCGTCCAGGGTCTTGGCGTGATGAGGCCCATGTGATTGTGCCACTCCAGCCGCAGAGCCATGGCCGCACTCGGCAGGAGGCCAGGGACAGTAGAGAAGCTTACTGCTCCTACTTCAATGGGTCTGGTGCAGTGAGCTGGCAGGACCAGGCCATATAATGTGGCTGGCTCTGGGAGTTGCTTTTTGTGTTTTCAATGGAGGTGACAGCAGGTTAGCTGCACCCCTTTAATGTTTGGTTGACCTTTTCCATTCTCTTTGTTTGCATTATGTGCATGAGTTTTCATTATGTAGTTATTTAGTTAGTTAGTTTAGGTTATTTTAGTATTTTTTCCATGCACAGTTTGCAATGTGTGGTGATTTGCTTATCCATTGAATTTGGCTGATTAATGTCACCTGCTCTTGAATTCTACAATGTTTTTACTTCATGTATATTTTGTTTGCACAAGACAAGGTCAAGATTCATGCAATATATTAAACCTTTTTCTGTTGGATCCAACATCATCTGTGTGAGCCTGATTACTTGGTGGAGGAGGGCAATGTGATGCAGGGTTGGGTGGGGGCCTGGGATGTCATAGCCACCTATTGGCTGGGATTGTGCACACAATATGTGTGGGTAGCCATGTTTTTCTGAAAGTCTTTTGACCAACAGTGTTTGTGGCCATTGTGCGTACATGATCCTTTATTTTGTTGTAGGCAGAGGGTCCCCTGCACACAGCACATTGATGCAGGACATATTCTTGTCAGGTGTTTGCTAATACACTGTCACACAGATCTTTGACTTGGTGCCTTGGAAGCTGATCCACTACATTCACATCTGTCAGCACATATATTAAACCCCATTCAGCCTGTATACATACACATACTTCGCCACAGTTGTCACAGATTTTTGACAGAAAACGCACATACTGTCTTTTGTAAGACGCTAATGTGTGGCACACAAACGCACCTCAGTTCAATCTGCACACGCGGCTGTCACAAGCGCTGATCGTGCGTGACACGGCAAACACTTGTACTACGCACACATAGCCCCGGACCGCTACTTTAATACACACGGGATATGTGACTGGCCACCGCTCTAGCGTGACCCATTACCATCGATTTGGATGCATTCGCCAGGCTCCGCCATGTCACAAGCGCTTATTCCGTGCCACACTCCGTTCACTAGTACGGCACGTCTCGGCCATCCGCCCTTTCCGTCGTGCCCAATCACAACTCCGTAGTGTTGGCCAATGGTTGTGGTTTGGGCGCGGCGTACAGGTCTGTGGCACGCCTATTTGTTTTACGTCCTGCCTTTGTTGCTCCCAGATCACTCTGTGGTGGCTGTGTGTAAAGCTGGTACGCTGAGCTACAGACGGCTACTTGCGACACCCGGCGATGTATGTAGCTGTAGATGTAGCGTAGCGTAGCGCACCTTGTGGCGGCGTGTATAGAGGGTGCGGTTCCCGTTGGTAACCGTTCGGCCGTGCTCGTGCACGTCAAGTTGCCGTTGGTATCCATCCTGTTGTGGCGGCGTGTAAAGGTACCATAAGAGTAAAATGAAGCAGTATGCAGAAAAAAGTAGCCGCCGTTACAAGCATCCAGAAATAAAGGTGGGTGATTGGGTTCTGGTAAAGAGACTGAGACCTAGCGACAAGTTTGCATCGCCATACTATCCCGAGCCCTTTCAGGCCACACAGATCAGAGGCACCATGATTACTGCTAAAAACCAAAATCATCAGGTCACTAGAAATGTGTCCCATTATAAAAAACTTCGTGGCTACGTCCCAGAGACGACGCATGCAGAGGAAGTGGATAGCGACGACCTACTGCCAGAGACAATGACCTCAGCTGCTCCCATAGGAGATACCTCAGAAGACCCCCTGAGTTTACCTGGAAATGAGATGTCTCGACGGTATCCTGGGAGAACAAATCGAGGGCCACCAGTCCACCTTGCGGACTATATTCTGCAGTAGAGAAAAAAAAAAAAACTTTTCTACAACGCGAACTTTTGAACGGTTAACTATTTACTTTGGTTTTTTTTGTAAGATGAAAAGAGATGTAATGTTGTTATATCTTCTGTAGTTTGCTTGTGTCTCCCCTGTTTGTTTTCTGCCTAGTAACAGTGATGTAAGATAGAGGAGGAGCTGTGGCAGGAGAAGGGGGAGCTGGGAAAGGGAAGAGATTCATTAAAGTATGGCCGCTCGACTGAGCAGTTCAGCATATCTGTGTGTGCTTCTGGATCTATCGTCATCTGCACTACAACACTACAAGCACCATTATAGGACCCGGCTTGCTGCCCATACACATAGGGGGAAGCCACACAAAAGGGACCGAGTTGCTGTCATTACAATCCACAAAGAAGGGCAGGAAAGAATAAAGCCGGAAAGGTTACAGAGAAAGAGTGAAGGGACTCAGGAAGATAGCCTGGCTGCGGTGGGTTCAGTGGGTCCGGAGTTACCCGTATAAAGGGACTGTGTTGAGAACTGTACTGTTTGGATTGAAGAACGTGCCAGTAAAACCCAGTGAACCCTGTTTAAGTCTCCCGTGTGTGATTCCCTGCAACTAGAACTTTTATTACACTTTGCACCCTGTCATGAGCTGCCGCAACCCGCGGCGGGATCATCCACCTTGCTGCAGCATCCATCCATGCTCCTGACCGAAGTACACTGCAGCGGTGGTCCCCTTAGGGTACCTTTACACACCCCCACTGCGTGCTGGCAACTGCCTGGCAATCAGGAGTTTTGTGACTATTGAGTTGAAATTGCTATAAAGTGGCGGCGTGTAATTTAGGAAAGTGATCGGGTTTCTCGGAGTTGCTTCGAGTAGCTGTTTCCGAGCCATGTTGTAAAATCCAAGGCAACACACAGGGAGAATTGCCATGGTATTGGTGTGTAAACGGGGGACAGGGATGGATGTTGCGTAGCCTAGTGATTTCCAAGGAGCGTGCCACAGCCTCATGTATACCGCGCCCAAGGGTGAACCTAGCCTCTCTGCTGCCTGAGGCGAACTACAAAATGGCGCCCCCCCCCAACTCGAGGATGTCAGCGCCATCACACGCACATAGAAGAACCACACAGAAGAATCCAGAACAAGGGTCATTAATGGCAATGGCGGCTTGGCACAAGCTACAGACACACAATGATGGCGGCAGAGCGGTGCTCCTGTAGCTGACATCCTTATAGCACAGGGGGCAGCACTGGTTGACAATCTATTATCTCTGGCACATGCCTACAAAACTCTGGGCAGCTCCAATGTAGCGCTGCCTGGCACTGACTAGTCAGACATGTCCATCATACTGCACCGTCAACATACCACAGGTAACGACCTGCAGTCTAAGCATCAACAAGCCGCCACTGCACTAAGCTGGTAACATTTCCCAACAGACCATGCCTCTTCTCTGAATACTTAGCCAATCACAAGTGCTGCACATGGGGCTGTCCAGAGTTAACAGCAGGTGCCGAACAAGTGGGTTAAGGAAGGGATGTGGGAGCGGGAAGGTGGACGAGCAGCACCGACCAACCGCCGCTCGGGAAAACATGGCTGGATGCCTGTATGTACCGAGGGCGGCACTGGTCATGGTGTGTAAGATATGGCCAATCTGTCCTGCAGCAGAGGGACAATGCATCCTGCACCAGGGGCATACATAAAAATCATGGGGCCCCATAGCAGAGGTTCCCCCCCCCAAAAAAAAAGAACAGAATATTTGTCTGGGTCACATATGTAAAAATTTCACAACTCTGCAGCCCTTACAAAGTAATTTTTCTCTTATTGAAGCCCCTTGGTTCCTCTTTCATTACCCCCATAAAGTATAATACCAACAAAAGTACCCCACAAACACTGTAGGACTCCCCCCCCCCCACAGCGAATTCCTCTACAGGACCCCATGGTATAATGCCCCTCCCCCCAAAGTCCTTCATATATTATAATGCTTCCCTATAGCCCCCCATATGTTATAATGCACCATTCATAACCCTCCGTATAGTATAATGAACTCCATAGACCTTCATACACCATAAAGCACTGCCAATATACATGACAGCACCCCCACATACATGACAACACCCCCATATACATGACAGCACCCCATAATCCTCCTATATTATAATGCAGATTGTCACTGTTTAAAATAATGAAAGGATACTCTTCATCTACTCTCTCCTTGCAACCCCTTGCACCTTCTCTCTCCTCGCACCCCCCTCTATTCGCAGCTCCCTTCACATCCTGTCTCCTCACACCCCCCTCCATTCGCAGCTCCTCTCTCTTCACAGCTCCCCTCTCCTCGCACCTCCTCTTTACTTGCACCCCCTCTCTCCTTGCAGCTCCTCTCTCCTCGCACCCCCTCTCCTTCCAGCTCCTTGCACCCCCTCTCTCCTTCAGCTCCTCTCCCCCTCTCTCCTTCCAGCTCCTCTCCCCTTGCAGCTCCTAATCGCACCCCCTCTCTCCTTCCAGCTCCTCTCTCTTCCTTGCTCCCCGCACCCCCTCTCTCCTTCCAGCTCCTCTCATCCCCTCTCTCCTTCCAGCTCCTCTCTCCTCCTTGTCGCATCCCCTGTCTCCTGCCAGCTCCTCTCTCCTCCTTGCTCTCCGCACCCCCTCTCCCTTCCAGCTCCTCTCCCCTCCTCTTTCCTTGCAGCTCCTAATCGCACCCACTCTCCCCTTCCAGCTCCTCTCACCCCCTCTCTCTCCTGGCACCCCCTTTCTTCTCAGACTCCTCTAATTGCATCCCTCTCCCCTCCTCGCAGCTCCTAATCGCACCCTCTCTCTCCTGCCAGCTCCTAGCTCCTCGCTCCTCCGCTCTCCTCTCACCTCCTTCTTTTCACATCCCCTCTGAACTTCCAGCAACTCGCTCCTCCACTCCCCTCGCAGCTCCGGCCTCTTCCAGCATTTGTCCCGCGCTCTGCCCTGCGGGACGCTGACTGATGACGTCACCGCCCTCTCCGTGCAGAGCAGAGCTGCAGGGGGCGGGAGATTTGAAAGCAGGCAGCGGTCGGCGTGCTGCACTGCCTTAGTACATATCGCGGGCGGTAGGGGCCGCGGCTCCCATGCCAGTAACTATCTGCAGGGAGCCTGCCACCTTGCCGCCCCCTGTATAGCGCCGTCTGAGCAAACACTTCATGTTGGCTCATGGTTGATGCGGCCCTGACCGCGCCCCATCAGCGATCATTGGTGGGGGCTACTGTGTTACGATTGGCTGTCCCTTCACAGGGCGCCATATTTAAAGAGCTGTCCATTCACACTACACAATTGCAATGGCGTCATGTATTAGCCAGATTCCTTCCTGCGCAGGCTGGCCAATCATGACGCTATTGTGTTGTCCAATCAGCGTGTTAGCGTCACGGAATACACAACTCTGTCACGCCTATGTTCTTGCGTCGCTAAAGATGTACGCCCATATTTCTTTGTGGATAGCGGCGTGTGAAGCGGCGACGGTATTCAACAAGAAGTTATCCGCAGGATCTGTAGGAACTTCCAGGGAACCACGATACCTTGAGTTGACAACGTAATGGCGGCGTGTACATGCGGCATCGGCGATCGTTGGCAACCGTTAAAAATATGCGCGTGCACGTACGGTTGATACCGGTTGCCAGTGATAGTGGCGGCATGTAAAGGTACCCTTACTGACCACAACCCGTGGGTGGCGTCACGACAATCAATCCCCTGTATATATTCCCTTTTACTTGTGAAAACCCGGGACACGGTCTGGACCAAGACCGGCGTGATATCTCCAGCAGTACTGTGGCGCCCTGCTCACACAGGTAGCCACAGACTTCCCTAATGCACAGCTGGGTTTCCACAGCAAGTACCTACTACATGCAATGCCCTCCACCCCGGCACAGTAGGGGGAGCTCAACTTGCTGACCTTAGGCAAGATCCCCAATAAATACTGCTGCTGGGGGAGGAGTTAGTCAGAGTGTGCAGACGCTAGGAGAGCTGCGAAGAAGTCCTGGAGGTCGGTGCCGCGGTTAGGCCCAAGCTAGTGATCTGGAGTGGCCCTTCTGACGTCCCGCAAGCCTAAGTGGGGACAGAAGGCAAGGAGCAGAGAACTAAAGGGAGTGGGGAACTAGTGGAAGTTCGCCCTAGGAAGTACCGGACATCGGGGATCCGCACCTGTGGTATCCTCCAGGACCACATAGAACCCCATCACACCATGGAGGCACCCGATCCCCCTGTGGGTCAAGGAGAGGGAGCCAGACACAGCAGTGTTCCACCGCAGTGATCAGAGAGGGTAACCCGGAGACCGCACAGGAGGAGAGGACAGATATCAGAGTCAGGAAGAGAGGAGGTAAGGTAGACAGGGACCCGATATACATGAGAACACCTTGGCGCAGGTTATCGGGCTTAACATGCAATGGCCAATGCATTAACTAAGATTCTCATTTTTCATGTTGTTTCCTGAAGCAGTTTCTGCAATGTCAATTTTCATCTTCAAAATCTGCATTAGTTTCTTATATGTTAGTCAAACACTTCATTATGTCATATATTGTGTTTAGTGTGCAGCGGATCACTTTCTAATAGCCTCTATAGGGTAATTAGGAACAGTATGGGGGAAATGGGGGGCTTTATAGGGTAATTAGGAACAGTATGGGGCGGATGGGGGGTTTATAGGGTAATTAGGAACAGTATGGGGGCAGTGGGCGGCTTTATAGGGTAATTAGGAACAGAATGGGGCGGATGGGTGCTTTATAGGGTAATGAGGAACAGTATGGGGTGGATGGGTGCTTTATAGGGTAATTAGGAACAGTATGGGGCGGATGGGTGCTTTATAGGGTTATTAGGAACAGTGTGGGGTAGATGGGGGCTTTTGAGGGTAATTGGGAACAGTATGGGGTGGTGTGGGCTCTATAGGGTAATAATTTAATACGACACCCATACACGTAGGTTTTTAAATTGCACTCAGAGGTTGTGTCCTCACAAGCATTTGCACCACAGACAGAGGCATAAGGTAAGGTAGACAGGGACCCGATATACATGAGAACACCTTGGCGCAGGTTATCGGGCTTAACATGCAATGGCCAATGCATTAACTAAGATTCTCATTTTTCATGTTGTTGTCCAAATATCTTTATTGAAATTTCAAGGGAGGGGGGGGGGGGGGGAATTAATACAAAAAAAGGGAGGGGGGGGGGGGGGGGAAGGGTAAAAACGTAAAAGTAAACAAAACCCAAAAAATAAAATGAAAAGGGTACAAGTCGTAAGTCATATGCAAAAAACAAATACATACAGCGCTGTAAAAAAGAGAGAAAATTGGGAAAGGTGAATGAAAATTGAATACTGAATTGTCCCAAAAACCCTCTGGCATTTTGTCCAAATCGTAAAGCAAACTTGAAAGCATTGTGGGGAGAAACGTCAAACATCAATTTTTTTCGTCGCGGCCCATTGCAGGAGGTGGGGAAAAATTGTAACCCGCTCCCCCAACCCCCATGAATTTTGGGGAAACCTGTTTGCGGTAAGCGAAGTTTGTACTCGAAAGTACATGAGTCGACATCTTTCAATCAGGTCATCCACTGTGGGGGGTTTTGGTTTGTTCCCCCCGAGGCTTCAGGACTCTAGCAGAAAAAATAATTGGGAGTTAAAGAAAGTCTGTGGTGGGGGGTCCTCTTGCCGATCGTAGAATTTTTTTCTGGGGTGAATTTTTTTTTTAATCCATGACTTTTTTAATTAAGATTTGACTTCTCCGGATTTGGTCAGGGGGGACGTGCCAGAAAAAAAATGTGAGAGGTTTTCCCCGGTTTACCCGCCTCTCCAGCAAGATGGGCGTGTTGGGGGGGTTTATATGATAATTTCTGGGGGTATAGTACCATCGTGAGAGGACCTTATAGTAAACTCGTGGGGGTGGCACAAAGATGAGTGGAAAACACTGTTTAAAAGTTTTAGCCATTTTTCCCCAGGCCACTTTGGGTACCCAACTCCTCCCCCAAGCTCCAAAAACGAGCTTTTTTAATTTTGACTTCTTTTGTTAAGAT
>JARQOC010002317.1:0-26854 GCA_033576535.1 Allobates femoralis
GACTGTCATATAATTGAATGAGAAAGGGAAATTACCTTAGAACTTACTGTATTTTTTGGACTATAAGACATACTTTTAAATAAGATAATCTTGCTAGTAAGTGAGTGCCTCTTACAGTCTGCAGGCAGCTTCCTGTAATGATGGACAATGCTCAGATGTTGTCCTCCCTGATCACTGAGAGATCTGCTCTCTCCTCCTGTCCTACACTCATCTATGTGATCGGTGCAGAGCAGAAGAGGAAGCTGACGGGATCTGCACAGTGACTGCACATCCTGAGTGACAGCTGAAGAACCTTCCACTCGACTAGCTCCTGGGTGTTTAATGTCATGTAAGCAATCACAAGACCTGTAAGGACTGAAAAATGGTGTTATGTAAAAATAGTTAATTTTTATATAAATGTATATATGTATTAGTGCTGTATGTGTATACACTGACAATGTAAAGTGTAACAATGTCTTAGATATTTGGAGGCTGTAAAAAAAAGAAGATCGTTATTAAACAACATTATACTTATCGGCGTCCAAGCGCTTGTACTTCCGGGCCACTTATTAACTTCCTGGATATTCACTGCAGAAAGACCA
Organism: Allobates femoralis; assembly: GCA_033576535.1. Lineage (NCBI taxonomy): Eukaryota > Metazoa > Chordata > Amphibia > Anura > Aromobatidae > Allobates > Allobates femoralis. The sequence continues at coordinate 582 of JARQOC010002317.1, forward strand.
ACAGTCAATCACAGATGCTTCAATATCTATAATAGTCAGTCAAAAAGGTGCATAGGGTCTTATCTTATGATAAGGAGGGTGCAAACCCTTTTGGAAGGTGCTCACCTGATAAGGTTGTGTGACCCACAACCAGCATCTGCTCTTATACAGCTGCCGCTGGATCCACACTTACACGTGCAACGTGGTATATAGCAGGAACGACAGGACAAAGTGCTGGTGATCCGCGCTGCTGTAGGAAAACACAGGACCCACGAGGTCTGTAGAAATTATGAAGCTGTGTTACACCATAAGTGCCAGTGTACTAATACAATTGTATAGTGATCACTGTACTCCCGAGGTAATATCAATACACCTCTGTATATATGCCTAATATATTGTATAGGAATAACACCAATACGGGGGTGATAATTGATTATATCTATCTATTGGTAACATTACATTAAGCTGCCCTCATTACTGACCCCTGCCTGTTTTAAGCTGGCACCGCACTGTCCCTTTTGAATATAAATGACATTTGTACTTTTGCATAGAATTTGGCCTGTTCTCGCATTTTTTCGTTCTTTGACATAATACTTGTTGCGAATGTCCATTCTTTAAAAAAAAAAATCCCTAATTGGTCACTATTATGGCGTATTTATATATTGTAAGATAGCGATCACGGATCGGGTTTGGGTTTCACCCACTTGGTAGCGATATTCAAACAGAACAGTCTCTTCATTTAAATAAATTCATGTCGGTTTATTAACAGACCACATAAACCGCATATGGTATAGTCCAAAACAAGTCAGCTCTAGCCATGAGATACACAGTCCTCATTTCTAAAGCGGGTGTGCCCGCACAGGTTTGGATACATCTCTCACCACTGTATCCCTGTTAAGGTATTGAAAGAAAGAATGAAAGAAAGACCTTCCTTGTCTGGTAGTTATCAAAGTCCGAGAAAACTTCGTAGACAGGTCTTCAGAACCAAAAGGCTGAGGTTTACTGGAATGATACAGAGATGTACGACAAAAGCAGATGGGAATCAAGATGACAGGCACAGGGACACATGCAGGTGTCCGGCACACAGGATGATATCGTAATTCTGGGCCCCGATCCCCTGATAGAAAAGCTATATTCTGAAATATGGTGACTTCATCATGCTGACTAAGACAGTTACACATACAGGGGTTGGACAAAATAATGGAAACACCTAACGTTTTGGCATCATAATCTTTTAACATGTTATAAACATGCAAACCGTGACATACGTTAATGTTTTGTAGTTGATTATTTGTGTTAAGTGATATGTGCATGTAAATTAACTTTGTTTTGCCGAATTGTAAGAACATTGATGAGAACCGGATACCAATGGCAGACCTTTCGGATTTTCAAAAAGGCCAAATTGTTGGTGCTCGTATGGCAGGCGCTAGTGTAACAGAGAGTGCCCGAATGCTTGGCGTGTCAGGAGGTCCTGTCTCCAAAGTAATGACTGCGTTTGAAAGAGAAGGAAAAACATTTGCAGCAAAGCACAGGTCCGGCCGAAAGTCGAAGTTGACTGAGAGAGATTTTGAAAAAACATATTACCAAGGCATACCTGAATCCTCCTTTAGCTGGAGGTAATGGACCAATGAAGTCAATTTGAATTGACTGCCAGGGACCATCTACAACTTGTATTCTGCGGAGGTGGGCTTTACCTTTACCTTTAGGATTGTTTTGTAGGCAGATGAGGCACTCATCATGTACTGTTTGGCATAAGGCTCTCTCTTGGAGATGCTACATTTTCTTTTGTACCAGCTCTAAAGATTGCCTCTGGTCCTGGGTGAGCAAAAACTGAAAGATTAAATTTCATCAGGGGCTTAATCATTGTAGTGGGGATGTATGGTAACAATTTATCATCCACTCTTTTGTAGTACAGATATTCTCTTTTATCAATGGGTATAGATTCAAGGGAATTAAACAGAGATGAGTCTCCATGCTCTTTATGTGCCTTTATGACGTCTTGGAATTGAGACGCAGGCAGGAGCGCCTCCTCCCTGGGTTTCCTTGTGACAGCGGAGATTGTTGCACAGGGATATTTGTCCACGCTTATGAGGGCGGCTTCCTTGGCTGCGTGATCTACATGTGCATTACCAAGGATGTGGGTCGGGCGTGAGACGTTGGTGCTCCTTAATTTTACAGAAGGACCATAAGTTTGGAAATTCTTTGCCTCGCTGCACAATTTGTTTGAGAATACCTGCATGTTGAAGGGGCTTATTCTGTGAATCAACCATCCCCCTCAGGGCCCATGCATTGAGATACAAAATCAAAGAGGAAACCACGTAAGCACTATCGCTGAATATGTTCATAGGTTCAGTGCGCAATTGAACGACTTGTAGAGCTGCCTCTAGTTCAGGTCTCTGGGCAGAAAGTTGACCTGGAAGTCTATACTGCAATAACTGCTCTTTGTCTGGGAACCACACAGCAAATCCTGTGATGTATGTTTCCTCATACCAGTATCGAGCTCCGCTGATATAAGCACAGGGAACCCCTTCCTGGAAATCTGCACGGAAGGGGGAGGGAGCGACATGAGTCTGCTCAGCTTGACAATCATGAGACTGACCTGCACACTGAAGCAACTGGGCTAAATGGTATTTGTCTCCTACTTCCACTTGTAATGGTGGGTTTACACACACCAATCATTGTATCCAATATCTGAACAGATCTCTGGTTGCAGTGAAATCATGGACACATAGTTCCATTTTGTGGATGTGTACAACATGGAGCAATGTATCCATGGTTTCACTGCAACCAGAGATCTGTTCAGATATTGGATACAATGATTGGTGTGTGTAAACCCACCATCAGTGTCTAGCCTCAATGTCAACAATCCATTGAGCCATTCTCTATGAATTTACACCCCAAGCTTTTCCTTTCACAAGTGTTTTTAGGGTTACACGTGGGGTCTGAAGAATCAAGGTTGAAAACCCTGTTATGTGACGTACCTGAAGCATGGTCCAGTGTACAGCAAGTAGATCCTTCTTACATGGTGTAAAACCTTTTTCAACAGGAGAAAGCAGCCGAGAGTAGTAACTCACGGCATGTAATTGACTTGAAACCTCAGGACTCTCTTTAGGCCATTTCTGCAGCAGCACAGATGAGATTGATACCTCTCCCGTGTGTGCTTGTATGTAATAAGGCTGGGAGGGATCAGGGTTAAAAAGGACCTGTCACCAACCATACATGGTGATCTAATTACAGCACTGAATGCAGCATCATTCACTCGTCAGCTGTGACATCCCCTCGGGGACAGATGCGACAAGGTGAGCAGCTGAAGGAGTGTACTTATTTACAAGTCTCAAATCCATAACCATGCGATAGCTACCATCCTCCTTTTTTACAGGCAAAATTGGGCTGTTGCACGGAGAATTGCCACGTACAACCACGCCCGGTTTTTCCAATTCACTGACAGCAACCCTTATGTAAGGCATTGCTTCTTCAGGAATGCGGTATTGGCGTTGAAAGGGTGGTAGCTGGTCACTGTCGATCTTAATTTGAATTTGCATCAACCCACAATCAGTCTTCTTAGAAATCCACAACTTTGGGAACAGTTGTAACAATTCATCCTTCAAATCATTGTCTGCAACATTCATCTCAACCATGTTATCATCATCATCTGAGCAAAAACTAGCAATGGTTAATTTATGACTGTCACTGTTCAGTGATTATCCCTGTTCAAGAACTGGAAAAATAGTAGCTCTTTTGTCATGCCACAACACTTTGTTACATAAATCAACTATGATACCCATGGTAGATAAAACGTCTGTCCCAATGATAGAAGACCTTAATTGTGGGCTGATCCAAAATGAACACAGAATGCCTCAGCACTCGTACACACACGGCTCCGCTCCGTACACCTCGTACACACACGGCTCTGCTCTGTACACCTCGTACACACACGGCTCCGCTCCGTACACCTCGTACACACATGGCTCCGCTCCGTACACCTCATACACACACGGCTCCGCTCCGTACACCTCATACACACGCGGCTCTGCTCCGTACACCTCGTACACACGCGGCTCCGCTCCGTACACCTCGTACACACTCGGCTCTGCTCCGTACACCTCGTACACACGCGGCTCTGCTCCGTACACCTCGTACACACACGGCTCTGCTCCGTACACCTCGTACACACACGGCTCTGCTCCGTACACCTCGTACACACGCGGCTCTGCTCCGTACACCTCGTACACACGCGGCTCTGCTCCGTACACCTCGTACACACGCGGCTCTGCTCCGTACACCTCGTACACACGCGGCTCTGCTCCGTACACCTCGTACACACTCGGCTCTGCTCCGTACACCTCGTACACACGCGGCTCTGCTCCGTACACCTCGTACACACGCGGCTCCGCTCCGTACACCTCGTACACATGCGGCTCCGCTCCGTACACCTCGTACACACTTGGTTTCGCTCCATACACCTCGTACACACACGGCTCCGCTCCGTACACCTCGTATACACACGGCTCCGCTCCGTACACCTCGTACACACACGGCTCCGCTCCATACACCTCGTACACACACGGCTCCGCTCCGTACACCTCGTACACACACGGCTCCGCTCCGTACACCTCGTACACACACGGCTCTGCTCCGTACACCTCGTACACATGCGGCTCCACTCCATACACCTCATACACACGCGGCTCCACTCCGTACACCTCGTACACATACAGCTCCGCTCTGTACACCTCGTACACACACGGCTCCGCTCCGTACACCTCGTACACATGTGGCTCCACTCCATACACCTCATACACACGCGGCTCCACTCCGTACACCTCGTGCACACACAGCTCCGCTCTGTACACCTCGTACACACACGGCTCTGCTCCGTACACCTCGTACACACGCGGCTCCGCTCCGTACACCTCGTACACACTCGGCTCTGCTCCGTACACCTCGTACACACGCGGCTCTGCTCCGTACACCTCGTACACACACGGCTCTGCTCCGTACACCTCGTACACACACGGCTCTGCTCCGTACACCTCGTACACACGCGGCTCTGCTCCGTACACCTCGTACACACGCGGCTCTGCTCCGTACACCTCGTACACACGCGGCTCTGCTCCGTACACCTCGTACACACGCGGCTCTGCTCCGTACACCTCGTACACACTCGGCTCTGCTCCGTACACCTCGTACACACGCGGCTCTGCTCCGTACACCTCATACACACGCGGCTCCGCTCCGTACACCTCGTACACATGCGGCTCCGCTCCGTACACCTCGTACACACTTGGTTTCGCTCCATACACCTCGTACACACACGGCTCCGCTCCGTACACCTCGTACACACACGGCTCCGCTCCGTACACCTCGTACACACACGGCTCCGCTCCATACACCTCGTACACACACGGCTCCGCTCCGTACACCTCGTACACACACGGCTCCGCTCCGTACACCTCGTACACACACGGCTCTGCTCCGTACACCTCGTACACATGCGGCTCCACTCCATACACCTCATACACACGCGGCTCCACTCCGTACACCTCGTACACATACAGCTCCGCTCTGTACACCTCGTACACACACGGCTCCGCTCCGTACACCTCGTACACATGTGGCTCCACTCCATACACCTCATACACACGCGGCTCCACTCCGTACACCTCGTGCACACACAGCTCCGCTCTGTACACCTCGTACACACACGGCTCTGCTCCGTACACCTCGTACACACACGGCTCTGCTCCGTACACCTCGTACACACACGGCTCCGCTCCGTACACCTCGTACACACGCGGCTCTGCTCCGTACACCTCGTACACACGCGGCTCTGCTCCGTACACCTCGTACACACGCGGCTCCGCTCCGTACACCTCGTACACACTCGGCTCTGCTCCGTACACCTCGTACACACGCGGCTCTGCTCCGTACACCTCGTACACTTGCGGCTCTGCTCCGTACACCTCGTACACACTCGGCTCTGCTCCGTACACCTCATACACGCGGCTCCGCTCCGTACACCTCGTACACACTTGGCTCCGCTCCGTACACCTCGTACACACACGGCTCCGCTCCGTACACCTCGTACACACACGGCTCCGCTCCGTACACCTCGTACACACACGGCTCCGCTCCGTACACCTCGTACACACACGGCTCCGCTCCGTACACCTCGTACACACACGGCTCTGCTCCGTACACCTCGTACACACACTGCTCCACTCCGTACACCTCGTACACACGCGGCTCCGCTCCGTACACACACGGCTCTGCTCCGTACACCTCATACACACACGGCTCCGCTCTGTACACCACGCACACACGTCTCCGCTCCGTACACCTCATACACACGCGGCTCTGCTCCGTACACCTCGTACACACACGGCTCTGCTCTGTACACCTCGTACACACTCGGCTCAGCTCTGTACACCTCGTACACACGACTCCGCTCCGTACACCTCGTACACACATGGCTCTGCTCCGTACACCTCGTACACACTCGGCTCTGCTCCGTAAACCTCGTACACACACGGCTCTGCTCCGTACACCTCGTACACACACTGCTCCACTCCGTACACCTCGTACACACGCGGCTCCGCTCCGTACACACACGGCTCTGCTCCGTACACCTCATACACACACGGCTCCGCTCCGTACACCACGCACACACGTCTCCGCTCCGTACACCTCGTACACACACGGCTCTGCTCCGTACACCTCGTACACACTCGGCTCCGCTCTGTACACCTCGTACACACGGCTCTGCTCCGTACACCTCGTACATACACGGCTCCGCTCCGTACACCTCGTACACGCGGCTCTGCTCCGTACACCTCGTACACACATGGCTCTGCTCCGTACACCTCGTACACACACGGCTCTGCTCCGTACACCTCATACACACACAGCTCCGCTCCGTACACCTCGTACACACAACTCCGCTCCGTACACCTCGTACACACACGGCTCTGCTCCATACACCTCGTACACACACGGCTCTGCTCTGTACACCTCGTACACACACGGCTCTGCTCTGTACACCTCGTACACACACGGCTCCGCTCCGTACACCTCATACACACACGGCTCTGCTCTGTACACCTCGTACACACACGGCTCTGCTCCGTACACCTCATACACACACAGCTCCGCTCCGTACACCTCGTACACACGACTCCGCTCCGTACACCTCGTACACACACGGCTCTGCTCCGTACACCTCGTACACACACGGCTCTGCTCCGTACACCTCGTACACACGGCTCCGCTCTGTACACCTCGCACACACTCCGCTCTGCTCCGTACACCTCGTACACACACGGCTCTACTCCGTACACCTCGTACACACACGGCTCCACTCCATCCACAATGTAAATCCTTCCTGACCCCACACATAACCTTCATTTCATCCAGCACCATGACAACCAGAGGAGCTGATCATGTGACCCCTGACTCCTCCCCTCATGTGACATCATCACAGGTCCTGTAAGCACAGAGCAGCCATATATGTAGTGTGCGGCTCTGCAGGTGGAGGTATGTGCACATTCCCCATTACTGGGGGCATTAACCCCTTCAGCTCTGAGACTATCTTGGTGTGTTGTGGTGACATTTTTGTTCCTTTCCCTCTGATAGATACAGACGAGCCAACTATGAGAGGCCGGAGGTGCGGATCCCGCGCTGCTCTCAGTACTCGGCCTCTTTCTTGCCCCCACAGTATAATGTCCCCAGTTACCTCACAACATGCACAGAGGTGATAGGAGGACACGTCATGGCTGCTCTATATTTCTCTTTTATCAGCCATTTCCCCTTCAGCAGACGCCCGGGACAGCAGGGTGTAGGGAGAAATCAGGTTTTAGACAAAGTGGGGCCCTAAATGCTGACTAGTGATGAGTGACTACTCTGTACTCGCACGAGTATCTCGGTACTCGGGATGCTCGGCGAGCACCGTGTACCGCCGAGATGCTCGGACTCCTCGCTAATAATAAGCGATCTGACACACGTACACAGCTCCCTTCAGTGCACACAGTGAGCTGGCACCACACAGAGAGCAGATTGATTGTTAGGGTCCCTCTGCGGGGCACAGAAAGGTGTTGTATGCTGCGACGATTTGAAAAAGCCCACCCTCCCGCCCTTTCCCAGAAACACTCGTTTTATAGCCGGAAGTCTGTGGGCGGAGCCTATCACTCATTGACTTGCATTGGGCTCAGTGCTCAGTCGAGCACCCGAACATCTCGAGATGCTCAACCAGAGCTTCGAGCACCTGAGCATTTTAGTGCTCGCTCATCACTAATGCTGACCTATTGCACCATCGCACTCACACATTCAGGTTACATTCCCATGCGCTGAGTTCAGCCTGGTAAATGAGTGATTGACAGTATTATGGGCTTTGGTGCTGTTTACACAGAATGAGGAGACTGGTGGCACAGGACGATCACTCGTAGATTAATCTGTCCTCACAGGATCATGTTGTCGGCTCTTCTGCAGCGGGCGATGTGCTGCCGAGAACAAAGATTTCTGTTCCACCATAAACGATCCAATCAACTGATGATGAGTGGGGTAACTAGAGTCCAAAGGGCCCCGGTGCAAAATTTTGACCTAGGCCCCCCCTTCACCTGTGCGCCCACCCATACTGGTCAGATGTATGGGCCCCTTGTAACATTCTAAATCCTATGAAGACTCACGAATGTACCCTTCTCCCCTTCATTATGTATTAATGTCCCTCATCCTGCTATGTATGGTCCTCCTCCTGGAATATGCCCTTATCCTAATATATATGGTCCTCAATTATAGTAAAATGCAGCCTCACAGCTCTCCATATATAGTATAATGCAGCCTCACAGCCCTCCATATAGTATAATGCAGTCTCACAGCCCTCCGTAGAGTATAATGCAGCATCACAGCCCTTCACATAATATAATGCAGCGTCACAGCCCTCTAGATAATATAATGCAGCGTCACAGCTCTTCATATAGTATAACACAATAATGCAGCCTCATAGCCCTCCATATAGCATACATCCTCCCCACACACATACACACACGCAGGGACATGGACACACACACGCAGGGACATGGACACACACACACGCCGGGACATGGACACACACACAGGGACATGGACACATAATCACATGGACACACAATCACAGGGACACTACAAACACACAGGGACATGGACACACACACAGGGACACAGACACACACACACAGGGACACAGACACACACACAGGGACATTGACACGCACACAGGGACACATACACACACAGGGACAGACACAGGGGCACACAGAGGGACACAGACACAGGTATACTACACACCGATCCACCCCTCCGGCGCCGCTCTCAGCCTGCAGGAACACAGCACCGCAGTCATAATATTGAAAAAATGATAACAATACTGTAATGATATGGGCATATGCACATGAATTATGGATACACAATTGTTCCATAATTTTCTAATGAAACATTTTTAATAATTAATTAATGGTTTTTAACATAGATAATAAGTGGAACAAATAAGAAAAAGATTTTTGCACATACATAAATAATAATCATATTTATTGATTAATTTATATGTGTCACTAATCACTTTGATGAATAAGAGAAACATGTAAGATGCGTTTGGGACTTCCGGTTCCGGCTCTGAGGAGATGGCAGCGTGAGGGAGAAGCTCCGGAGACCGCGCCACATACCCGCTGACAGCACCGAGTCAAATGCCCCAAAATACCCCCAAAGGCCCGGAGGGGACCCCCAAACCATCGGGGACCCTGGATCGCTATGTGCTGAGGAGCACGGGACGCGAGGAGCCGGCGATCGCAAAGAGCGGGAAGCAGCGAAAATGGCGGCCGCGGGAGGAGGCAAAACACAAACAGTGAGGAGTACCAACCGCAATGGAGTCCGTGCTAGCACCTCTGAGACGGGAGAAGTGGAAGATGATCGCCATGGCCCAGAAGCTGCACGAGGAGACCGGGGCAGAGACAAGGAAGCAGAGGAGCAGCATTACCTAGACTCTGCAGAGGTATTGGAGGAGGGCTGGGAGATCTCGCAGAGGGGGACGCAGCATGCGGAGGCAATGGAGGGGAAAGAACTGGCATGCATCACAAGCCCCATTGATGTGGCTAAATTGGCTAAAGCTATAGCGCCCTATATAGTGGCTGACATAACCGCAGCCCTGAAGGACACGGTAACAGAAGCTTTATCTGGGCTAAGACAGACCACAGAACAACATGGAGAAAGGCTGCAGGAGGCAGAGAGGAGGCTGGGAGAGGCTGAAGATAGGATTATGATCATGGAACGACACATAGCAGCCTTACAAAAGCACTCTGCATATACGGAGGAAAAAGTAGATGATCTTGAAAATCGTTCCAGAAGGAATAACCTCAGGATGGTTGGTTTACCAGAGTCCTTTTTACCAGGACAGCTGGATGTGATTTGGGAAACGGAGCTACCTAAAGTCGTGGGTCTAAAGAGACAATGCAAAGTGGAAAGAGCCCACAGGGTCGGTCCCCCGAAAGATCCAAAAGAGGGACCACGCCAGATCATTGCCAGATTTTTGGACTATAAAGATAAGGAAGCCATACTGAGGGAATATAGGTCCAAGAGGATTCCACTAGTTCTACAAGGACATAAAATCAGACTATATGAAGACTACTCGGCAGAAGTAGCACGTAAACGGAAAACCTTTAGTGCAGCTTGTACCCTTTTATATAGGCGAAACATAAGGTTTCAATTAGCCTTTCCTGCTATACTGAGATTTAGAAACAGCCAAGGCGAGATGCTGTCGTTTATGAACACTAAGATGGCCATGGACTTTCTTCAGCAGGAGTCAATATCGCCTCAGAGATCACGGTCAACTACCATAACAAGTGACTCACGGCCACCCTCATTGCAGCACACTTATGCAGAAAAGGCGGCGGCAACCAAAGAGGGAAAACGGCCACCATACAAAGATGACAATAGACAGAAAGTACAGAAGCAAGCTTGGATCAGATGACTTTGAGACACCATATATTTATTTGAGAAGGCGAACAACTTTACCAAACTACAGAACTTGAGATGTTATGGGAACGTTAATGATTACCAATCAACAACAGATCTGAAGAGTCTCACGCAGAGAGAGGCTCATCCTCGTCCTCTGTCTTTATTTTGGTAACAAGAATGCACAGATAGAAAAAAAGGGGAAAAAAAAAAAAAAAGAGGAAAGAATTGTGGGGCATATACGCTGATAAGAAGCTAAGTTTGTTTGAAGGGAAAGGGGTGGGGGGGGCGAAAGGCATAAGTGACCAATATTAACAAAGGCGCGGGGAGCAGTTGTCTTCTTCTGCAGTACAAGGGAAGTCACGAGAAAAAGTATACATCCAAGGAGAGGGGGGGATTGACTCAAAGACTCCTTGAGAATGGGAAGAGAGGGGGGGGCAAATGTTCGTTGGAATGCATTGTTGAATTTTATGTTTGTGTTACACAAAACTATTGGTTTTACATTTCAAATGCTGGTTTTTCAATTACCGGATATTGGGCATTCAGGAGAGGTAAAGGTGAAGGAGTTGGTTCATACAAAGGGCACAGGGTGTGAAGGGATAGGGGGAATCAAGAAATGTTACGAATAATCTCATGGAATGTGAAGGGTTTGAGATCTCCTAATAAGCGCTATATGATTTTACGCCACCTTAAAAAATTAAAGGCTGATATAGCTCTTCTCCAGGAGACTCACCTCCAAACACACGAGCTAAAATATATGCAGAAGCTGTGGGTGGGGACGGGTTGGATATCGGGGGCCCGAGATAAAAAAGCAGGAGTGCTGACGCTGATCAATAAACATATAGCCCACTCCGTGATATCAGTATCCCATGATTCAGAGGGGAGAAGATTACAAGTGGTGCTACAACTCCAAGGTCAGCAACTGAGTATTCACAACATCTATGCACCCAATAATTCTAGAACCCAATTCTTCACAGACCTGTCTATTTCTATTCTGGACGATAGGGAAACTAATCTTTTAATTGGAGGGGACTTCAATGAAGTGGTGTCGCCGGATATAGATAGGAAAAAAGGGGGAGGAGGAGGAGGACCGACCGTCCAAACAACAAAAAGTAATGATCTTGCAGGGCTTTTGGAGACGACGAGACTAATTGACGTGTGGAGGGTAATGCACCCACAAGAAATGGATTATACACATTTCTCACACCCCCATAGCTCCTGGTCGCGCATTGATCTATTCATAGCGTCCGAGTGCTTGTGGAGGAGGACAGAAAATGCCACATTAGAAAATATGGTCATCTCTGATCATTGTCCGATATCTATTGAAATAGCAGAGACACACCAAAGAGGGACAGATTTTTTATGGAGGTTTCCCTCGCACCTAGCAAACGATGGAGAATTTAAGACAAAACTAAAAGAATGGTGGAGTGGTTTTGCGTCTGATAACATAGAACACAAAGGTGACCACCGTCTCTATTGGGAAACGGGTAAGGCAGTGCTCAGGGGTCTCATACTGGCACACACCTCTAAGCAAAAAAAAATTATAAGAGAACGATACATAACGGCCAGTGAAACAGTATCCTCCGCGTACAGGTTGTTCAAACAATCACAAAACCCCAGTGACAAAAAAGACTGGGTAGAAGCCAAAACAGAGTTTGAGGTGTGGGCCAGTAGGAGAGAAGAGATGATAAAGGGGCAATTGGAGACTGATCTTAACAGGTTTGGCGACAAGGCGGGGCGTTTGCTAGCAGGGCTAGCAAAAGGACGACGACTACCCAACCCAATAAGAGCACTATGTGGAAAAGGGGGACTCGTCACGACAGCACCCAAGGAAATAAATTCCGTATTAGAAAAGTATTATAGGAATTTATATGAGACCTCGGACGTATCTATGCGGGAGGGGATGGACTGGTTGGATAGGGTACCCCTCACTCCGGTCACGGAGCTTGATCTGGAGGATCTGAATAGACTAGTAACGGAAGAAGAGGTGGACCACACAATAAAAAATTTGGGTAATGGAAAAGCTCCGGGACCGGATGGTTTCTCAGGGGAATTCTATAAAATCCTAAGAGAGGAAGTGACCTCGACATTGACAGGCTTATTCAATAACATCCTTGCGGGAGAACCCATATCAGATGTCATGAATATGGCATACATCAAAGTGCTACCAAAAGGGGAGGGAGGGGGGGACGATCCAGCAAACTTTAGACCCATTTCTTTAATAAATCTTGACCTTAAAATATTATCTAAAATTATGGCGGAGAGACTAGCGAAGGTATTACCAAATTTGATCCAAAGTCACCAAACGGGATTTGTTAAGGGGAGGTCAGCGGTAACAAATGTGCGTAAAGCCCTCTTGGCGCTGGATGTGGTACGGTTTGGAAAATCAGAGGGAGCAGGGGATCCAGTCATGGTCACATTAGACGCTGAAAAAGCATTTGATAATGTCAGGTGGCCATGGCTGGATCTGGTACTGGATCGCATTGGGATACAGGGGAGATTCCGTCAATATCTAAAGTCTTTATATTCTAGCCCAACAGCTAGGGTTCATACGCCAGGCTTTCTGTCCCCTACGTTTCCTCTACAGAAAGGTACTAGACAGGGGTGCCCGTTATCACCGCTCCTGTTTGACCTGGCTATAGAACCTCTGGCAAGATACATGAACAACTGTAGCCCCTTTGAAGGTATTTCAGTAGGGGAGCAGAAACTGACCTCTGCTTTGTTTGCGGATGATATAATATTGTTCATGAGCAATCCAATCTGTGACCTTCCTACACTGTTAAATACTTTGGAATGTTACGGTAGTTTCTCAGGTTTCCGGTTAAACAGGAAAAAATGTGAACTTTTAAAAATTAGAGGGGGGGAAGATAAAGGAGGGGCATTAGGGAAGTTGGGTATACCAATAGCACACACGTACGTCAAATATTTGGGACTGAAACTGGGAAGGACGTCGGAACAAACTTATACCCTTAATTATGGCCCGCTCATTGAAAAGATTGAGAAAGAACTGAAAAGATGGTTAGAATTACCATTGTCACTTTTAGGACGTAGTCATCTAGTGAAAATGATCAGTTTCGCTAGACTTCTATACCCTCTACAAACTCTTCCTCTGCTACTGAAAAGGGTGGATGTAGCCAGGCTGAATAGAGCATTCACGAGTTTTTTGTGGAGGGGCAAAAGATCGAGATTGAGTTTGAAAACCATGACCCGAAGAAAGGAGAGAGGGGGCACAAACTTTCCTGATATTAGAGGATACAATTTGGCATGTCTCCTTAGACATGTAGCGGAGTGGTTTAAAGATTCAGGAAGATATTCGGATAAAGAGTTGGAGATGGCATATTGCGCTCCTTGGGAGAGATGCTCACTACTCCACACGTCAATGGCGGGGCTACCGACCCATATAAAAAAGTCAGCAATTTTTAGAGACACTATCCAGTCTTGGAAGGCGGTTAGGAAGAAATGTGGTCTATCTTGGAAGGTGTCCAAATATCTCGTCCCTTGGGCCTTCCCAGACTTCCCAATGGGGAGAGAGAACGCTCTTTTTGATAAATGGAAACAAAAAGGGATACATAAGATGGGGGATTTGATGCACTTGTCGGAGGCCAGATGGATGACAAAACTTGAAGTGATAGAGGCATATAATTTAGATGGCGTTCAGGATTTACAGTTCCTTCAATTGAAATATCATATTATGGCCAACTTGAAGGACCTGACAAGAGAGTCTAAAAGTAATATCTGGGATAGGATACTAGCGTTAGATATAAATCAACTCTCAATCTCCGAAATATACGGGACACTCAGAGAAATATTGTTACCTAGAGAAATTTCGGCACCCTTCCAAAAATGGCGCAAATTTTTAGAACAGGGAACAGCGGAAGATAGTATCTTGGCAGGCTGGAATAAAGTGAGACACAATGTGTTGAATGAGCAGTGGCGAGATTCTCATTTTCGCATAATGCACGGATTAATATATGGCTTTAATATTCCAGCAACAATAACCAATCCTGACAGGAGAAATTGCTGTCCTAAATGCGACCAATTCAAGACGGATATGATCCATGGTATATGGAATTGCCCGAAGGTACAAAAATTCTGGTCCTTAATTAGTGATTTATGCTCGCAAATATGTAGGATCACTTTTGAACTAGCTCCGAAAATTTGGGTATTTCAAGATTTAGAGGCACCACAAGGTAGAGGGGAGGGGCTAAAAATGGCTCATGTTTTAATCCTACTGGCAAAACGTTTGTTGTTGACCTATTGGATTAAACCAGATATGCCCGGAAAATCAGAGGTGATCTTGGGTTTAAAAAAAGCGCTAGAAGTAGATAAGAGAGAGGCTCTTCGGGACAAGGAAAGTGGCATCAAAGGGTTCATGGGAAAATGGAGGGGTTTTATGGAATCTCAATTGTCAGCCGAAGAGATCCGGGAGATAACAATCCCAATCAAGAACACCTCATGGTATCTTTTGGAAGACTTGGGGGGAACTTTGGGAAAACTGAAATTGTAAAATTTGTTCGGAAATTGCAATACAGTTGAAAAGTTGTACTATGTTAATCGACACCCGGTGTCCAGTATTGACCAAATTACGATATTTTGTGTAACACCTTTTGAATTGCTCAGACAATACTTACCTGTAGGTTTATTTTGCATATATTGTTCTATATACTTGTGTTTCATATGCTCATAATTTGTAATGCTAAAGTTTTGGAAAATACCAATAAAAAAGAGGTTTGAAAAAAAAAAAAAAAAAAAGATGCGTTTGGGATAAATGTTCTGGTTTTAGTTGATAGACGCACATCACAGTCACTGAAAAAATAAATAATCTAACAAATTATTAATTAAACAATTGATTAAATGCACGGTTATATATACATTTATATTCTAATAATTTGTTCTTCACTATTTAACACACATAAACACTGTATAGTGGAAGATTAAAAGTATATTTTTTGTAATAAGACAATCATGGGTATTGGGATCACAAGATAATATTAGCATAGTGGTTCAATTTGCAAGATATTTTTAATAAATATGCTCGTTTTATATTTTATTATTATTTTTATCTTCTTATGTATTAAATGTAATATTATTGCAATGGGAATAATTGTTTTAATGTTTTTTATATGTAAATGTTTATATATGTAATTTAATCCAAGTCCAAGGTGTTTTAAATCTACTGAACGAGCCTGAAACAAAATGTAAAAAAATGCCTCCTCTGACATCAGTGTACACTCCTACTGACGTAATGATCATGTGATGAAGGTGTATACATTGTTTAAGTATATATAAAAGCGATGTGACATGTCTGTAACCTCATACACCCCCTGATGAAGGAGCATAGCAGGCTCCGAAACGCGTTGGATGGATCCAAATAAATGTATAGAGTGAACTTTTTATTTGAGGCATTTGTGGCAGTGCGGACCGACGACACATTGTCCCTGGAAAAATCTGGATATCGACCACATAGCACGTGGAGGTGTGGGTCCAGCAGCAGCCGCCATTACATGTTTTTCATACTGGTTGTGTGTCTCAGGGCTGTGGAGTCGGTAAGACACAGTTGCGACTCCGACTCCGACTCCTGGATTTTATCAGGTTCCGACTCCGACTCCGACTCCTTCATAAATGGCCACTTCGTAACAATAAATTTACTGTTGTAAAATATTAACATGGAGCTTATTCAGTTTCTCACCATCATATAAATAATCAGACCACTTAGAGCAAATACTATATTTATTAGAATACAATTAGAATATACCAAATAACTTTTATAAACTTTTCAAAACTGTAAGTAAATTTCAATAAACCCTGTTATTCTGTTAATAAGAAATCTATACATTTGTCCTCAGAAAAAGTATAGCCTCTGTCAGATCCTCCTTCATGGATGCCCTCAAGTCTGATCTAATTATTTTGAAAGCAGAAAACAACCTCTCTACACTAACTTGGGTTGGTGGCAAAGCAGTAACCACTCGGGCAACATCTCTGACAATGTCAGGATACAGGGGAATCGCTTGTTGCACTGTTATTTTTGATGAACGATCAAATTTCTCAATCTCTTTTAGTGCACATGAAAAATTCTGCTGAAATGTACTGGCTGTGTTCTTTGATGGGGATGACTCTTCCATGCGGGAACGCTTTGCACGGTCCTTGTGATCCAAATATTTTTCGATATTAAATTCTTCATCAGTTGATGATGAGGGTGAAGATGTGGCAGGACGATCAAATTCTTCTTGTTCCTCCTGACTGTTTTGCAATCCTTTCATCCTTACTGCTATTTCAAACAGAGCTTCTTTTCCTTTACTCAGCTGTTGATCATCTAGAAGAATCCGATGCATTGGGTCTACATAAACAGCTGCCAAAAGAATGTTATTTTGTAATAGTAGCTCCTCTCTCCGTTTCATTGATGTAGCAATGCCACTTGCAATTAACCCTCCTCTTTGGGACAGGCGAAGCATCAGGTTCCTCCACTCCTTTAAGAAAATACCTGGAGTTAAGTCCTCTGCTTGAAATTTTTTAGTCACTGTAAATGGGTGCTCTAGCAATTTTTCCAGCTCAGTCACCTGATTCCACTGACTTTCATTTAGCGTCAGTTGAGGGTTAGCCATGTCTACAAGAAAGGTTTTCAGTTCAACCAAGCGCTGAATCATTAAGTAAGTACTGCCCCATCGTGTGGCTTGATCAATAATTGCCCCTTTTCCAGCACGTCTCTTCAAAATTGAGTCAACTTTAGGGGTTCTGGCAACAGTAGCCAATTTTCTCACCTTGCCAATCAGTGCAGCAGCATGTCCTTCTTGCAGACTGTCTCTTATAGCCAGCTGTAGCGTATGCACAAACACAGCGCATGTGATGAATGAAAGATCGCATTGACACAGTTTCAACAAGATTATCTAAACTATCATGTAGCAGTTCATCTGAAGCAACTTCAGTTTGCTACTCAGTTATACTGTGTTCCTCTATTTCAAACATTTCTGTGTCCGTGGACCCAGAATGTTCTTCTAGCTGCTGGTCACCATCATTACACTCATTCATTAGCTTAATAGTACTTATCATATTTGAAGCATTGTCAGTTACGACAGAAAGAACTTGCTCTTTTTTAAGTTCATAGTCTTGCAGAACCTTTTCCACCAAGGCCTGGAGAAACTCACTGGTGTGATGAGCTTTGGTGTCTTTTACTGCCAATGTTTTGGTAATTATTTCATTTTTGTCACAAACAAACCGGACATTGATGGCAAAATAGTTCACTCTGTGACGTGTGCAGGCATCCATTTTAAGAAACACAAAGCGTCCCTTGAGAGTTTTTTTAAGTTCTTCCTTTTGTTTAAAAGCTTCTTCGATTACTAATTTTCTAATACACTCTCTCTCCAGAGAAACACCAAGCTTGCGGGCCATTTCCCCATTCAAACACATAAAAGCTGGTCGTGAAAATAATGAAATAGGCACACTATCCTTTACAACAAGCTCTATGATCTGTTTTTTAAATGTATCTACTGTCATTGTCACAGTAACTTTGTCACTGACAAAATATCTTGCAACTGATGGCTGCAAAGTTCTCTGCTCCTTTGCTTGACCGGAAGAGCTGGGCACTGGTTCTTTGGTTTGGATGCAGTCTTTTGGATGGAAGCGCTGTAAATGTCTCTTTAGATTAGAAGCTCTGGTAGGAGCATTTTTATCTTTGCCTGAAAATGCACTTATCTTCGCTTCACAGCTTTTGTTTTCGTCTGGATCATTTGTCATACACTGACAGACATAATGTTTTCTATCTTGAGTGATGGTGAAATGTTCAAATACAGCTGATTTAATGTGATGCTTCTTTGACATTCTCAGGTTTTTAATTCTGCATTCACAATCCAAATGACAATTGTTTTTCCTAAAAACAATTGTACAAAATTATTGCCAGGTCGTACAACTGATATACTGGTCAGTAATACTGTTATTATTCCTCATGTACTCACAGTTAACTGATGCAAAGTTTGTGGATAATACTTCTTACAGTCTTCCTCTTCTTCTGAGTAGCAGCCAGCTGTGAGATGCTTGGAAGATGCACACCGGCTAGTATGATCTAGTCTAGACGAGGAGGAGCCAAGTTACTACTAAGAATTTGCAACACATTTTCACTTTCAGTTTCATACATTGTAAGTAGGGGGGTTGGGGCAGCATGAAGTTAACCAAGTATAAGTATAGATAAGGGCAGTGGAGAACAGTGACACACAAGAAGTAAGAAATGTCTCTATCTCCAGCAGAACTGCTTATCACTGTTGTTCATAGTTTGATAGAACATAAATATTTGAGTAACATTTATAAAATTAATATGAAAGTTCAATTATGAAATATTAATACATTTTTTTAAAGCTGGAGTCGGAGTCGGTACATTTCTACCGACTCCGACTCCGGCGAAAACTAGCTCCGACTCCGACTCCACGACTCCGACTCCGACTCCACAGCCCTGGTGTGTCTCACAACTAGACCAGGTGAGCAGTGTTCATTATGGCTCTTAAGCCGCTGATTGTTAAAAAGATAAGACCCTATCTGCACTTGCTTCCTTCTTTTTAGTTTATTACAATATGTCGGATTGAGTCTTTAATAGCACACGATAATGAGACGTGGGACAAACATCAGAGGATATGGACTCCGTGGTGGTACTTCCGAGATGGTCCCTTGCTGGCACGCCAGCTACAAAACAGATAAAATAAAGACTGGAACATTGGATGGGTTCCCTGTCCCTCCCTTCCCCTTCCTTCCCCCTCTTCTTCTCTTTTTTTCACTCTTCCCCCTTTTTCTCTCTCTCCTTTCTCCTTATCTCTTTTCTCTATACGTTTAGCGCTGTAGGCTGATGAATCACTGCTCTTCTGTACTTTCTTGAGAAGATTGCATAACTAATAGACTTCATAATACACTTATGTTACTATATTGAATATTTTGCTCCTCCCCAATTATGGGGTCTGGATTCCTTCATATTCTATTGCTTTGAAATACTATTGGTTTAATGTGAAAAGCTGAAATTTCTTTGTTATGACCTAAACTTAGTTCTTTTTTTTTTCCAGAAAATATTTATTAAGAGACCACATAAATATTTTGCGCATCATCCTGAATTTCAGGAGATCCTACAAAAACATCGCTCACATCCAGATAAAAGATTTGGCAACCGTAAAACAGTAGAATCCCGTTACCCATTTTTACCAGCAGTAACCCAAGACTGGGCAGATCCACCTCAAGTAGACCACCCCGGTTTCTCGGCTGGCCACAAGAACGCTAATTTCTTTGCCAGATAGTTCCTCAATTAAAGACGCAACTGACCACCAGGTGGAACAGATGGCTCGCTTAGTGTTCGAAGCCTCAGGATCATCGTCTCCAGCTTTCGCTTCAGTATGGGCGGCTAAGGCCATCATGACTTGGGCTGGTAACCTACATACCGCCTTACGCACC
The DNA here is from genome assembly GCA_033576535.1 of Allobates femoralis. Taxonomy (NCBI): domain Eukaryota; kingdom Metazoa; phylum Chordata; class Amphibia; order Anura; family Aromobatidae; genus Allobates; species Allobates femoralis. The sequence continues at coordinate 20,958 of JARQOC010002317.1, forward strand.
ACAGAAGCTGACCCAGTACTATGGGAGCAGGCAGCACAAATATCTATTACTGCAGATTATTTGCTACACGCAGCCCTGGATACAGCAAATTGCGTAACATTAGCAGCGTCAAACGCCATTACAATCAGACAGGCCCTATGGTTACGGGAGTGGAAGGCAGATGCAGCGTCAAAGAAGTCTCTCACGAGCCTTCCCTACCTTAGCGGCCGTCTTTTCGGACAAAAATTAGACTGGCAGTCTCCCCACGCAGGGAACGATCACAGGCAACCCAGAAATCGAGCACAAACTGGCAATCTTATTCTCGCCAGTCTAATCCTAAGGGATAAATATCCCATAGGTTTTCCTCCTCAGGACTCGTTTACCCCAGAAGACACCTCGCAAGTAGGCAGGCGAATTTCACACTTTCGTCAAGTCTGGCTCCCTGTTACAGACGACAGGTGGGTCAGAGAACTGGTGTTTTCCAGGTACAATATAGAGTTTGTGCCCCGACTGCCCAACCGGTTTTTCCTGTCCATACCTCCAAATCCACCATCCAAGGCTCGCCCCTTTTTTCAGGCCGTCGACTCCCTTTTACAAAGAGGAGTCATTGTCCCAGTCCCACAGACGGAACGCTTCCAAGAGGTCTACTCGAACCTGTTTGTGGTTCCCAAAAAGGGTAATACGTCCTATTCTGGACTTAAAACAACTAAACAAGTTTGTTCGAGTTTGCCATTTCCGCATGGAGTCTCTTCGCTCCATAATCTCATCCATGGAAGAGGGAGAATTTTGTCTCCTCCATAGATACACAGGATGCGTACTTGTACATACCAATCTCTTCAGCACATCAAAGGTTTCTCCAGTTCGCAATCAACCAGGACCACTATCAGTTTGTGGTTCTGCCGTTCGGACTCGCCACAGCTCCCAGAGTGTTCACCAAAGTCATGGCGGCTGTCATGACCATTCTCCACTCAAGAGGAGTAGTCATCCTTCCATATTTAGACTTGCTCATCAAGGCTTCTACCTTCAAGGACTGCAGACACGTTACATCGCCTAGGTTGGTTGGTCAACCTCTAACAATCTTCGCCAGTCTCAAGACAGTCTCTGACCTTCCTGGGGATGCTATTTGATACCTCCAGAGGCCTGGTGCTCCTTTCTCAAGACAGGGCACGTGCTCTCCGTCAAGGGGTACACACTCTCCTTCGTCCAACACCTCGTTCTTTTCGGTTTGCCATGAGAGTCTTAGGCAGGATGGTCGTAGCAATGGAAGCAGTCCCCAGACCTCTCAAGCTAGCCATACTTACCTCCTGGGACAAGAGCCCATTCTCCCTGGACAGGACATTCCTTCTGTCAACTGCAACCAAATGGTCCCTCCACTGGTGGCTCAGACAGTCTTCCCTCTCACAGGGGAAATCTTTTCTTGCAGCTCATTGGAAGGTCTTGACCACCGATGCAAGCCTGACAAGATGGGGTACGGTGCATCACCACCACAGGGCTCAGGGCGCATGGTCCCCATCGGAATCAACCATGCCCATCAACCTCCTAGAGATTCGGGTCATCTTTCTGGCGTTGAAAGCCTTCAATCGGTTTCTAGCAGGTTACCACATCAGGATACAGTCGGACAATGCCACGGCAGTGGCATACATCAACCATCACGGAGGGACTCGCAGTGTCCAGGCAATGCGAGAGGTATACCACATTCTCCACTGGGCAGAATCAACAGGATCGGTGCTATCAGCTGTGAACATTTCGGGAGTGGACAATTGGGAGGCAGACTTCCTAAGTTGTCAAGGCATAGACTCCAGAGAGTGGTCCCTACATCCGGAAGTGTTTCAACAAATATGCCATCATCAGATTGGACGCAATTTTATACCCTCATAGAGGAGGGCATTCCAGTCATTCTTGTGGCCCCAGACTGGCCCAGGCGCGCCTGGTATGCCGACCTCGTTCAACTCGCTGCCGACATTCCTTGGCGACTCCCAGATCGTCCAGACCTTCTCTTTCAGGGCCCATTTTACCACCAGCATTCAGGGGCACTGAATTTGACGGCGTGGCCCTTGAGACCTGGATTTTGACCCAAGCTGGCTTTTCCCCAGAGGTAGTAAAAACTATGATCAGAGCAAGGAAGCCTGCTTCTGCTCGGATCTATTATCACACTTGGAAGGCCTTTTTTGCCCGGTGCAGCTCTCGAGCTCACTCTCCACTCTCCTATTCCATACCTAACGTACTTGGTTTTCTTCAGTCGGGCCTAGAGGCCGGACTATCCCTAGGTTCTCTCAAAGGCCAAGTCTCAGCCCTATTGGTTCTTTTTCAATGCCGCCTTGCTACTAAGCCACAGGTGAAGACCTTTATTCAAGGGGTCTGTCGACTGGTTTCCCTTTATAAGAGACCTTGCGATACATGGGACCTCAACCTGGTATGCTATTTGAAGCCCTTAAGGAGATTTCTCTCCGCCTTCTGGCTCAGAAAGTAGTTTTTCTGGTGGCGATTCCTACTATCCGCCGAATATCAGAGCTAGCAGCACTCTCCTGCAGGGCACCTTTTCTAGTGTTTCACCAGGATAAGGTAGTACTTCGTCCGGTCCCGTCTTTTCTTCTGAAGGTGGTATCATCATTCCACCTCAACGAGGAGATTTCCTTACCATCTCTTTGCCCAGCACTGGTACATTGGGTCGAGAAGGCTCTGCATATGCTAGTCCTTGTCAGGGAACTTTGTATATACATGTCCAGAACTGCGCCCTTCCAGAAGTCTGACTCTTTTCCTACTACCGGAAGGCAGCCGCAAGGGATGTCTGCTTCACAAGCCACTCTGGCTAGATGGATTTGATCCACTATTCAGGATGCCTACCAGATAAATAATTTGCCTATTCCATATGGTATCAGGGGCACTCTACTCGTGCATTAGGGGCTTCCTGGGCCATTCAGCACCAGACATTGGCACAATAGGTGTGTAAGGCAGCCACCTGGTCCAGCCTACACACATTTACGAAACACTACAGTGTTCATACCCAGTCCTCGGCAGATGCAAGCCTGGGTAGATGCATCCTCCAGGCGGCAGTAGCCCACCTATAGGTGCCTGTTAATCTGTAAAGTTGTTCCATTGTTCTTTCCCACCCAGGGACTGCTTTGGGACGTCCCACGGTCCTGTGTCCCCCAATGAGGCGAAGGAGAAAAGGTGATTTTTGTGTACTCACCGTAAAATCATTTTCTCTTAGCCTCTAATTGGGGGACACAGCACCCACCCTGTTGCCCGACCTCGGGCCTTTCTTTTATGTCCTATTGCTCTTGAGTTTGTACATAGTTGCCTTCTTACAGGCTTTGTTAACCTTTATTGACTTCTACTGCTTTAAGCATAAAACTGGTGAGGCAGTGCCTGCTTCGATGGTGTATACTGCAGAGGAGGAGCCACTCTTAATCTTTTGCAGATCTTGCTTATTGTCGCCTCCTAGTGGACAGCAGCATAAAACCCACGGTCCTGTGTCCCCCAATTAGAGGCTAAGAGAAAAGGATTTTACGGTGAGTACACAAAAATCTCCTTTTCTTTGCATTATTTGAGGTCTGATGTTTCTTTTTTATTATTTTGATGATTTCTCATTTGCTGCAACTAAATACAACATTTTTAGCTTTGAATTTCGGAGAGATGTTGTCAGTAGTTTATAGAATAAAAGATCAATGTACATTTTACTCAAAACTATGTGAGAAACTGAAAATTTTGCAGTGATCTCTTAATTTTTGCCAGAGCTGTATATACCACCAAGGGTTCATTCGTTCTAGGCCCAACCTCACACACACAGAAACACACACGTCCATTAACACCATTGTCTGTCTGTCTCATACAGGACGACTGTACGTTCTACCTGATAGCTGTCTACAAATGTAGGAACTAAGGTGCTCCCCTAACCATAATTACATTTTAGAGATAGGATTATTTTTTTTCTAGTTTGTCAGTAAACCCATCATGATTATCCGAAGAATTAAGCCTGCGGTGGGCGCTCCTGCTGCTATAATTTGACAATTACAAGGATTTTGACTCCAATTTTTCATTTTTTTTCTTGTTTGTTTTTTCCTCTCTTTCTTTCAAGAGCCATCACTTTTTTATTTTTCCATCCACATAGCCATATGAGGAATGTTTTTTTAAAGGACGAGGTGTATTTTTGAATGAAACCATTCATTCTGCCACAGTGACATAGTGTAGTCAAAAACGGAAAAAAATTCCAAATGTGTTGAAATTGCACAAAAAAAATGGTAAAGTTTTGTATTTACCACGTTAACTACCGTATATGGTAAAACTGTCCTCATAAGATGATTGCGCAGGTCAGTACGTATTCTGTCCCCTTCTGATGACTGCAAATCCCAAGCGCTCTAATTACCAGTCCCTTAGATAATTGTATGCTCGTACTTACACCATCAGGGGCAAACAGACAGTGTCAACTCAATCGTCACTGCAGCTGTAGAAAGACCAGGAGAAACGCTGTAATTTTCTTTCAAATCTTGTATTAGTTACATTTTCATATTTCAGGATGTGACGCGAAGTGAAAGCTTATTTTCTGTGCCCTGAGCTGACATTTTTACTGATGCCCTTTTTGAGTAGATGTGATATTTGATCGCCTCTTATTGCATTTTATTTCAATGTTGCAGCAGCCAAAAAATGTAATTTTGGTGTTTTTGATTTTTCTCTCATTACGCAAATTACTGATCAGATCAATGTAGTTATATTTTGATAGATCAGACGTTTATGAACACAACGAATCCAAATATGTGTGTGTATTATGTTTTTTAAATAGTTGCAATGCTTTTGTCAGCTTAGCTGCCGCTGTAGACACTGGGGACCTCCAAGAGAGTGGGGGCCCTGGCAATTGGCCATTCTGCCCCTCTCCACCCCTAACACCGACTCTGCCTCTGTCTCTGTATCCAGGACGGTTGGGACCTGGACATTTCTTTCTTGTACATTCCAGAACTTTCTCCTTTCTCTTTAATCTTCACTATGTGATTGCTTGTATTGTTGTGAGACGAGCTATATCCTTTATTATGTGACAATTTGTCCTACACATCTGTAAGGCCGTGTTCACATAGAACATAAATGCTGCTTTTTTCTGCTGCTTTTTATCTACACGTTTTCTGCAGCTGTCCACAACAAACTACGTAATAACAATCTTCTCTGGTTATTGCATTAATGCGTTTTAGACATTTTTTTATGCGGTTTTAAAGCAGATTTGAACCCGTGTTTCTAATGTATATTGTTCCCGCAGTACCACCATTCCCCCACACACAGTATAATGTTCCTATAGTACCACCATAACCCACACACACAGTATAATGTTCCCACAGTATTGCCATCCCCCACACACACAGTATAATGTTCCCACAGTATTGCCACCCCCCCACACACAGTATAATGTTCTCACAGTATTGCCATCCCCCACACAGTATAATGTTCTCACAGTACCGACATCCCCCCCCCCCACAGTATAATGTTCTAACAGTACCAACATCACCCCCCGATACAGTATGTTTTCACAGTATCGCCATTCCCCCACACACAGTATAATGTTTTCACAATATCGCCATCCCCCCACACACGGTATAATGTTCCCACAGTACTGCCATCCCCCACATACAGTATAATGTTCCCACAGTACCACCACCCCTCTACACACAGCATAATATTCCCACAGTACCAACATACCCCACGCACAGTATAAATTTCCTATAGTGCTATCTCCCCCCACACAGTATGTTCTTCCCACAGTACCAAAATCACCCCGCACACACATTATGATACTACAAGATGCCCCCCCCCACAATATGGTATTACCTAATGAATATACCTTCACTTATCCCCATTCCTGATGCAGATACAGATGAACTCACCGCATACTCTGACCTGGACCAGTTTCCCAACTATGGAAATTTGGTTGGCAG